>JASVEL010001335.1:0-167390 GCA_032618575.1 Nicotiana noctiflora | reverse complement strand
CGGTTGCCTTCCAGATTGTATATAAGATGTTACCCCCTTTGTGTGTGTATCCCCTTTGAAGAAGAACGGCTGCCCTCCCAATTTTTAGGGTGTAGGTTTTTATAGGTCTAAGTCTAGGTTTTAATGGGAAGGGTATGGGCTAATTGATGGGCTTTGGGTGTTTGGCCTAAACAAAATTAAGGAAACATGGCCCAATTAAAGTCTCTTACTAAGATAGTCCACTTATTTCACTTATTTTGTAATTATTCTTAGTTATTTTTGTTTTTTTCTTTTTGTATTTTTATATTTTCTAATTTTCATGCAACTAATTAATACACAAATTGCAAAAATAAGGAAAAATTATTTATTTTGAATTTTATGGGAATAACTCGTATGTAGGGTAAAAATCACGTGCTCACAGGCATAATACCGACCGGACCGAAAAAACCGGCCGAACCGTGAATTTTGGTTTTTCGGTTTCGGTTTAATCGATTTTTCGGTCGGTTTACGGTTTTAAAATTATTAAATTTTGGTTTTTCGATGCGGTGCACGGTTTATGTAATTCGGTTTTCGGTTAAACCGAAAAACCGAAATTTTGGGGTATTAGATAATTAATATATTTATTAGTTGTACTCTATTATATATTTCTAATTCAATATAATATATATCTGTGTAAGTGCAGACAAGCCCAATAATATCCAAGCCCACCTCATCCCATTTAGAAATTAAATTACCAGTCTTTTTATTAGGGTTCATCGTCTGAGTCGTCTCCTCGTTCCTCTCCTCTCCTGTGCCGCTGTGCTGTGCGACTGCGTGTTTGCGTTTGTGACTGTGAGTGAGGTGTGAGCTGCGAGCGTGCGACTGCGTCTTTGTGTCGTTGTGCGACCGTTCCTATTCCGTTCTTCAGCTCTTACTCAAATTTGTCGACTGCGACTGCGACTGCTGCCTTCTTCCTCGGGTTAGTGCTGCCTTCTTCAGTTGTTCCTCGGTTACAAGTATTTGAATACAAGCAGTGAATACAAGTATTCGATTGTTCTCTTGTTTTGAATATAAGCAGTGATTTATTCAAGTAGTGACTTGTTCTCTTGTTTTGATTACAAGCAGTGATTTATTCTCTTGTTTTGAATACAAGCAGTGATTTGTTCTCTTGTTTCGGCTAAATCATTCTCTTGTTTTGAATACAAGTATTTTCGGCTACAACAAGTGATATTTTCGGCTACAATTTCATCTTGTTTTTTCTAATTATGCTGCTCCTAAAAGTGTATATTTTGCTGTAGTAATGTACATGTAAGAGTTCACCTATTCATTTATTTTAATTAAAGAAGTTTCTCTATGTGGCCACCTTTAACATTCGATTGTATTTTCATTAAATAAGTACACTCCTTAATTATGTTTTCATTCGATTTTCTATAGATGGCAGAAGGTGAAAGTAGAGTAAGTGAGGTGGGTTCATACTTTGGTAAAACCGAAAATATAAACCGAAAGTAACCGAACCGAATTTTGAAAAAACCGAACCGAACCGTAAATACTTTGGTTTGATTTGGTTATTAAAATTAAAAACCGAAAACCGAATAAACCGAACCGAAATTCTACAAAACCGAGCCGAACCGACCAATGCCCACCCCTACTAAATAGCATACACTAGATTATGAAGCCAGACATATATAAGCAAAAGACGGCAAAGTGAAAATGTAGGGCGGTTATGAGTCCACTGCATTAAGGGAAGATACCATATGTTGAGTCACTTTGATTAAGTATTCAAATAAACACTCTACTGGAGCTGGACTTATTATATTTCTCTCCGTTTGGAGTGAATATTCATTCTCTCTAAAATCCAAAATGTTGGGTGCAGATGAAGAACCAAATAGTCCAGAAGGTGGAGGAGTTTCATCCTCATCTTCAACTCCTCCACATGACATGATCCACCAAATTATGGAGCAGGAAGAAGTTGTTACTTCTGACGCTTGTTCCACTAATTGCACAGGAAATATTGAACGTAAAAGACGCCGTACTGATGAAGCAGAAGAAGAAGGAATTAATAATGATATAGTAGAGGCAGTATCTGAAATAGGTAGAACTAATGTTTATCCCCGGAGATACTATGCTTTGTTCGGTCTCAACACTCGTATAGATGATGAAGGGCAGCAAAAGAATGAAAGAGGAGAAGATGATAGAAATCAAGATTCAGAAGAGAAAGAAAATCTTGAATTTGAACCAAATGAAGGAGAAGAGGATAGAAATCAAGAAAACAAGAATGATAAAGAAGAAGAAGCAGAGAAAGAAGAGGAAACAGGAGAATCACAGGAAGAAGAACATACAGAGAATGCAGGAGACAGACAACATAATACAAATCATCAAAATTCTGAACAACAAGAAAATGGAGATCATAATGACAATCAAGATAATGAAGATGCCAGCAAAAATGATGAAAATCAAGAAGAAAATAACAATGAAGAAGAGGAGGAGTATGGAGTGGATGAAGAAGAAGAAGAAGAAGAAAAAAAACGAAAAGCAGATGAAAAAGGAAAACGTCCAATGTCTGAAATCTGCAAATTAAAGTTCATAGTGCCTAAATTTTCCAAATTTGAAAAAGGAGGACCGTCCGATAGCCCTCAAGGAGATCAAACTCAACAGAATGATCTTCCAAATTTAAACAAAGAAGATCAGTACGATGAAGATGATGAAGATCATCAGATTTTGGCAATTTTAAAATCAATCTGGCATTTCAATTGCAACAATGGGTATATTCCATATCCTGCCTCAGATGAACTTCATAATCACATTATGGTTTCAGTTTCCAACTTGAAAATTCTTGGAGAGGATTTAACTAAAAAGATCATAGCATTAGAGGATAATTTCAATACAGTTAGGGATCTAGACGGAGATAATCCCGATACAGATCGTCCTATTCATCGAGAAATTTTCGACTTGTCTATGCGATTATGGGGTAATTCTGAACAACAAAATCAGGAATTATATGATGTGAATATGGAACAAAATACTACTGCTGATGATCTTGAGGACTGGAGCTGGTGGTAGGTGCTGAATATTACTTTTAAACTTTCTATATATGTGCAGTTCTCACTTGGAAAGATGGATTTTGTGAATTAGTCTAATATGTTATTTTTAGAATAGATGAACTAATTGCACTTTTTAGTTCATTTTCCACTTCTCGTTGATACTTTTTCTTCCATTTATAGAATCAAAGACACTTCTATTGTTGACAACAACCTAGTATAATCCCACTTAGTAGGGTCTGGTTAGGTTAGTGTGTACGCAGACCTTACCCCTACCCTGGTTAGAGAGGCTGTTTCCAAATAGACCCCGGGCATTCTTCCCTCCAAGAGCTTCCCACCTTGCTCTTGGGGAGACTCGAACTCACAACTTCTCGGTTGGAAGTGGGGGTTGCTTAGCAACCCCTCTTGTCTACACTACTATTGTTAATGTTTCAAAAAAGAATTACATATTTTTACAATTAAAAATAATTCAACTTGAAACAGTCTCTCTGCCCCATCGGGTAGGGGTAAGGTCTACGTACACACTACCCTCCCCAGACCCTACTTAGTGGGACTTTACTGGGTCGTTGTTGTTGTTGTTGTTGTCAACTTAAAAGTTTAAATTATTTTATCCATTTTACCTTTAATGAGAAGCAACAACAACAACAACAACCCAGTATATTCCCACAAGGTGGGGTCTGGAGAGGGTAATATGTAGACAGGCCTTACCTCTACCCGAGAGGGTAGAGAGGCTGTTTCCAATCGACCATCGGCGCATGAAAAAAAGGCAACCAAAAACAAAAAACAAAAACCGCATTAGTTACTCCAGCATACACCTCATAAAAATTATCTAAACATAAGATGCATATGTACCATAAAGAAACGGGCATGCAATGATATCAAAACAGTAACTACCAAAAATGGCTACCAAAAGAGAACACAAACTAATCATCTATGGGCGGCCCTACCACGCCTCACACCCCGGAAAAGGAGTATGAAAAATCTAGAAACCCCTATCCTACAACCCTGATACTAGACCTCCAGACTTTCCTATCAAGGGTCATGTCCTCGAAAATTCGCATCCTGGCCATGTCCTTTCTAATTACCTCTCCCCAGTATCTCTTAGGCCTCCCTCCGCCTCGCCTCACACCGACCACCGCTAGCCGCTCACAACTCCTCACCGGGGCGTCGGGGCTTCTCCTCCGCACATGCCCGAACCACCGAAGTCTCGCCTCTCGCATCTTCTCATCCACTGGGGCCACCCCCACCTTCTCCCGAATAACTTCGTTCCTAATCTTATCTAACCTGGTGCGCCCGCACATCCACCTAAGCATCCTCATATCCGCCACCATCATCCTCTGAACGTGAGATTTCTTCACCGGCCAACACTCCGTCCCATACAGCATGGCAGGTCTAACCATAACTCTATAAAACTCCCCCTAGAGTTTCGGTGGCACTTTCTTATCATACAAGACTCCTAATGCAAGCCTCCACTTCGACCACCCCGCCGCTATACGGTGAGTGACATCCCCGTCTATCTCTCCGTCCCCCTGGATCACCGATCAAAGGTATCTGAAACTATCCTTCTTGGCTATGGCCCGAGATCCAATCATCACGCTCCCTCCCACTTCGCTCGACTAAGCGCTAAATTTGCACTCCAGATATTCTGTCTTAGACCTGCTTAGTTTAAACCCTTTAGACTCGAGAGTCTGTCTCCATTCCTCTAGCCTCTCGTTAACACCGACCCTCGTCTCGTCTACCAGGACTATGTCATCAGCAAATAGCATACACCAAGGAACATCCCCTTGAATATGCCGCGTCAAAGCATCCATCACCGAGGCAAACAAGAGGGGGCTAAGCACAGATCCTTGATGGAGCCCCATAACCACCGGGAAATGGTCTGAGTCGCCACCCATTGTCCTGACCCTGGACTTAGCTTCATCGTACATGTCCTTGATTACTCTGATGTAGGCTTCCGACACGCTCTTAGCCTCCGGGCACCTCCATAGTACCTCCCTAGGGACCTTGTCATACGCCTTCTCCAAGTCGATAAACACCATGTGCAAGTCCTTCTTCATATCCCTCAACTGTTCCACCAATCTCCTGACAAGGTGGATAGCTTCTGTAGTGGACCGGCCCGGCATAAAACCGAACTAGTTCACGGAAATAGATGTCGACTCCCTCACTCTGGCCTCGATCACCCGCTCCCAGACCTTCATGGTGTGGCTTATTAATTTGATGCCCCTATAGTTGTTGCAACACTAGATATCCCCTTTGTTCTTGTACAAGGGCACCACCGTACTCCACCTCCACTCCTCCGGCATCCTTTTGGTCCTGAAGATCGCATCGAACAACCTCGCAAGTATATTTAAACTAGTCTAAAACAAAAACTCCACCGGGATTTCGTCTGGCCCGGTCGCTCGACCTCTACTCATCCTATGCAAAACCCCCACGACCTCTTCCACCCTAATGCGCTTGCAGTACCCTAAGTCTCTATGACGCTCTGAATGCCCCAGCTCCCCTAGTTTTATGGTTTGGTCCCCCTCCTTGTTGAGAAGGTCTCGGAAGTACGCCTGCCATCTCTATTTGACTTGAGACTCCCCCACCAGGACTCTACCATCTTCATCCTTGATGCACCTAACCTGGTCCAGGTCCCGCGCCTTCCTTTCCCTTATTTTGGCTAACCGGAATAAATTCTTGTCCCCGCCTTTCTCCCCCAATTCCTCGTACATGCGACCAAAAGCCGCGTTTTTAGCCTCCGTGACAGCCAATTTCGCTTCCTTCCTTGCCACCTTATAGCTCTCTATGTTCACCCGCCTTTCTTACTCGCTTGTGCTCCCTGTCAACTTCGCAAAAGCAACTTTCTTCACCTCTACTTTTCCTCGCACTACGTCGTTCCACCACCAGTCGCCCTGATGTCTGCCTAGATAGGCTTTGGTTACCCCAAGTACATCCCGCGCTGCCTCCCTAACCAGATTCGCCGTCTTTGACGACATTGCGTCTGCTACCCCAGAAATTCTCCAAGCTCCACCCTCGACTAACCTTCTCTCCAGCTCCTCGGCTTTCTCTTTAGTGAGAGCACCCCATCTAATTCGCGGTTGGCCCCGAGCACCCCTCTGCTTCTTCTTCACCCAGATTCCGACATCCATCACTAGGAGTCTATGAAGGGTTGAAAGGGATTCTCCCGGAATAACCTTGCAGTCCCTTCACAGACCTTTAATGAGAAGATTTCTTATAATCACACAAATGTCATGACCTCACAAAGCTTTTACCCTTTAAGCTTTTAAAACTACAAATTTCAAAAGTCTTTTTTTTTTCTTAAAATATCGTATCGAGTTAAACTACATCATCTAAATTGAAACGGAGGGAGTAATAATAGTAACCTTTGTAATTATAGTAGTTGGTTAGTTAATAAACTGTTTATTCTATTTAAAAGGTTTGATTTTGTCTAATAGGTGTATTAGTTAGTGGGCGTGTATATATATATTGACCCACATGAATAACTTTAGTTAATGATTATTTTTAATAGCTCACTGCAGGAAATCGATCTTTTTGTGGCGACTAATGTATCTACAAAAGCTAAGAAAGTCGCCACTTGTAGCAGCAATCATAGGCTCGCTTCAAGTACTTCCGTAACTAAATGTTCTTTGTGACTGACTATTTGTATTGCCACAATAGTATATATTTAGGGACACGTGTCGCCACCGTACCATACAGTGGCGATTGCCGTCGCCGCCACATGTATTCATAAATAAGATGTTGTCACATTCACATCATGAATGGACCATAATCATTTATGTGTGCTTTCTTCGAGGTAATAATTTTGTCTTCTTTCAGACTTATCATATATTGCTATCACATTCTCTTAAGGGGATGAGAATGGAGCAAATTCAATAAGACGAATTTTCAATTTTGAAGAAGGAGGACCGTCCAATTATGAAGATTACTTAAATGATGATGACTATGATTTGGCAATTTTGAAGTCTCTTTATCATTACTACTTTAATAATGGAGTCATTCCACATCCTTCATCTGAGGAACTAATTCATTGCATCGAGGCTTCAATACCCAACTTGAAAATTCGTGGCCAGGGTTTGGTGAATAAGATCCTAATGTTAGAGCGCAACTTGTTAACCGTTTGGAAAATGGCAGGATATTATTACCCTGAAATAAGCCACCCTGTTAATGCAGAAATTTTTCACTTGTCTATGGGATTATGGAGTAATTACGAAGACTATTATATATTAACAGGTTGTAGTTGGCGATTATGATCTAAATCGGGACATTGATGGAAACATGGAAATCCAAGAGCAAGATGCAACTGATGACAGCGTGAGAAACTGGAGCTAATGATTCATTTCTGATATTCAGTGCCGAATTGAAGTCTTCATAAACATTTTTAGAATTTTTTGTTAGGGCATTTTACGTTTCCTTTTTAGTTTTACTGAACTGAAACTAGTTATTACATGTATAGCTGACTTTTTAGGGCAAATGAATTTGGAAGTTGGTGTCATATGCTACGGAGAATTTAAAGTAGATCATAAGAAGTAGTTCTCTTGAATCAGAGATGTTAAATCATTTCAAGGAGGTAAAAAAAGAAGCGATGAATGTTGTCAAATAACAGAAATTTGTAATCATCGCAAATTGAAGAAAAGAAAATCTCTAATATTATTGTGAACGTGAAAATCAATTCTTGCTTCACATTTTGCGATGAATATGTACTCTATTAAGTTGGACAAGTAGTCAGTGCACATAGTTTGAGTCCGGAACCAAAATGTGGTTCGCTTGGACTCAAACTACGTGTGAAAAAAAAATTATCAAAGTATATATAACGCCAGAAAACCTGACATTATACATTAACGATAACTGCACCGTTAATGTATAACGCCAGAAAACCTGGCGTTATACATTAACGGTAACTACACCATTAATGTATAACGCCAGATTTTCTGGCTTTATATAAAAAATATCTGACACAACTAATATAACGCCATAAAAAGTGGTGTTATATCAAATTACTGACAAACCAGCAGTTAGTTTCCTCTGGTAAGTTGTCTTGCTCTAAGTCTTCTGCTTACTTACTTTTGTGCAAAAGTGGGTTTGTTTTCTAAAATAAGTCATCATTATTCAATAACACACTTGAATTATTTGTGCAATTTTAATGTATCATATATTAGGTATATAATTAATTTTTATATTAAGTTCTTTATAATTTTAATTTTATACTCTATTTTTTTATATATTAATTTTTGTATATATTATATTTATATAAAATTATAAGTTGTTATTATTATTATTATTGTATAAAAAGAAATATAACCATTATTTAAAAATAAAAAATGCAAATGTAAGATATCTAAAGTTGCTAAAATTGAAAAGTAAAAACTAAAATTTAAAAAAAAAAAATTAATAATACAAATTAAAATGTTGTTTCGTCTTCTCGATTTGATAGTGTCTTAAGTAGTTTTTTATTTTGTCTCAAATAAGTGGTTATAGTGTCTCAAATAACCGAGAAGACGAAATAACATTATTTCTTAAGACAAATTAAAAAACTACTTAAGACACTAACAAATAACCGAGAAGACGAAACAACATTATTTCTTAAGACAAATTAAAAAACTACTTAAGACACTATCAAATAATCGAGAAGACGAATTAACCACTTATTTGACAAATTAAAAAACTACTTAAGACACTATCAAATAACCAAGAAGACGAAATAACATTTTAATTTGTATTGTTAATTTTCTTTTTTAAATTTTAATTTTTACGTTTCAATTTTAGCAACATTAGATATCTTACATTTGCATTTTTTTATTTTAAATAATGGTTATATTTCTTTTTATACAATAATAATAATAACTTATAATTTTATATAAATATAATATAGACAAAAATTAATATATCAATATATAAGATATAAAATTAAAATTATAAAGAACTTAATATAAAAATTAATTATATACCCAATATATGATAAATTAAAATTACACAAATAATTCAAGTGTGTTATTGAATAATGATGACTTATTTTAGAAAACATACCCACTATTACAGAAAAGTAAGTAAACAAAAGACTTAAAGCAAGACAACTTACCAAGGAAGTTGCAGGTTTGTCAGTAATTTAATATAACGCCACTTTAGATATTTTTTATATAACGCCAGAAAATCTGGCATTATACATTAACGGTGACTGCACCGTTAATGTATAACGCCAGGTTTTCTGACGTTATATATACTTTGGTAATTTTTTTTTACACCTATTTACGTAGTTTGAGTCCAAAAGAACCACATTTTGGTTTCGGACTCACATAGTTTTAAGAATGAATGCTCTTGAATACTCTTACCTGTACGTTGACATATCTATGTTAATTTGAAAAGGGAGGTCTAATAGGTACAAATTTCTATCTGCATGATCTTAACTAGTTCAACAAGATACGATTATACCAGTACGTACAAATATAGGAGTAAATCTATTCTGTAGGAATGAACTTGTTGCAGCACAAACACATGGCATGATGGGACGATCCATCATGCATTTCTTGGTAAACACACACAATTACCGAATATACCATGCATGGAATTGCACATCAAATGCAAATGCAGATCCTTCAACCATTTTTCTTTAAAACGATTGAGTAAAATATAAATGTGTCACATAAGGACTTGGCATGAGGCAGAGGAGACGAAGAACAACCAACCAGACTGAAAGACAGACAAAAGAGACAGAAAGGATAAAGTACAAGTTTTATACAAAATTAAACTGATATATTAAGACAAAAACAAAGGAGGTCTCAATGAAAAGAATACACTTTCACCGGGACAGTGGATAGTTTTCTATCCTACTCATAAACAATATGAAAATTATAGCTGCTAATTCTTGTTGTAGCACCACCGAGTTCCACTCACCCCATTAAATCTAAGCCCCCTTCTTGAATCTTTGCTTACTCTATTTTCTGAAGGAAGACGGATTTAATCGAACAGAGATGAGAACTACCTTGAAGAATACACAGCTACATGTTTTCAACTGTAAACTTAAGTTTAAGTGAAGAAATGGGCTCCGATTCCCACTCTGACCACGGGATCTAAATAGAGAAAACACCATATTTTAATAATGTACCTGATTTTTACCTTTGTTCATAGCAATCGTCGACCTAGGAAGTCTTACGAATCCACGAAGCTTCTATACTTGAGACAAAAAGTCATATAATCCAAGAAGTGGGCAAAAGGTGAAACCTAAAAGATATTCATCCTATGTAATGTAGACGAAACTGGTTAACTACTAAACTTAAGTGGTAAAACTGCTTATAGAGATAAAACCAGAGACATATGCAACACTGATTTTCGTTTTCCTGAGTTAATTGATATCAAATCACTGATAGTGCCTGTCTATCACCAAGACCTATCGTAAGTATTCCGCTATATCATCAGGGAAAGGATCGTAAGAGGAAACTGGTTAAATTATTAAGCTCCTATCGTAAGTATTCCGCTATATCATCAGGGAAAGGATCACAAGAGGAAACTGGTTAAATTATTAAGCTTCAAACGGTAAAACTTCCAGAGAATAAGCGTATAATCAAATCCAAGATCAATCACCATTATTTTGCAAAATCATCCAGGTAATTATGCACAACCATAGTTTCCTTTGATGAACAAAGAAAACCCAAGAATATGTCTAATTAACTATTAATAGTATCTGGAGTAGCACATACTATTATTATGTTTCAGAATAATAACAGAATTGGAAGTACCTTTTATCCAATACAAAGCCGCTCATTATTAGATCTACTAATACGCTCAACTTTTACATGGCTTAAGCAGTAAATATGAAATGGTTGGGTTCATTCTCCTATACACATGATTCAACTATTTGCTGAAACAAAACCTTCATCAACCTAATATATAGTTCACTTTAGTAGTAGAGAGATTAGTTCTGTGACATAATGCTTTAGTTCTGAATACACATCTGAATATTAATATGTGTATTAAGATTGAGACATCTGGATCTGAATACACATCTGAATATATTAAGATGTGTATTAAGATCTGAATAGAAATAATTAAGACTGTTTGATTTTTAACATCTGAATGTATAAAATTTATCTTTATTTGAAAATTAATAAACATAAAATTCAAATGAAATACTAACTAATCTAATATTCTATCAATAAAATATATAATTTTTTAAAATATGATAGTTGTTGGTGGTGATGGCTAATGGGTAATGCCGACTAGAGGCGGTGGTTGGTGGTAGTTTTGGTTAATGATGGTGGTTTATGCTAGTAGTTAGTAGTGATTAGTAGTGGTGGCGATTATGATTGATGATGGTGGTGGTGGGTGGTGATAGTTAATAATGTCGGGTGGTGGTAGTAGTTGTGATTGAGGAAGGTGGTAGGTGGGTGGTGGTAGGTTATAACGATGGGTAGTGCCAGTTGTGCTTGTTGATGGTGATGGGGTGGTCAGTTGTGATAGTTGATGCGGATGAGTGTTAATTGCGGGTGAGAACGATGGTGGTCGGAGTGGTGGGGATAGTAGGTGATGATGGTCGATAATGGAGGCTATGATTAAGGATGATGGTGGCGTGGTGGTGGTGGAGGTGGTGGTGGGGGGTGTGTGGGTGGTGGTGGTGGTTGAGTATGGTGGTGGTGGTAACATGGTGGTAGTTGATAATGGTAGGAGGTGACATCAGTTAATAATGAATATGTGATAGCATCTTAATGAAATTAAGTCTCTGTTGTAGATCTGAATCATACAGACCTATTAAGACCCATTAAGTGGTTGTGAAGTAAAAAAAACAAATACACTTAATGATTAAGATCCGAATAATTAAGATTCAGATTTTAAAAACAAACGCACTGAATATCTGAGATCTGAATGATTAAGATTCAGACCTCCATTAAGTGCAAACAAATGAGGCCTAGTTATATTTTTGTACTCAATCTTATGCGTCAAAATTAAGAGCAGAGCTGGAATTAATAGTCTACCACATTCAATTCATATTAAAGCATTCTTTATATGTCACGACATCACAATTTTGGCAGGATTACATTTTAAGGATTCTTTCTTTTTTTTTCCTTTTGACAAGTGCATTTCAAGGATTCTTCACAAGAGATTAAGTAAAAGCCTCCATGCACATCTTTACTTTCTCCTCCAAATCCCATAATGGTTATTTCAAACATTTGTTTAAGCTTTGTGAATATGACACGCTCCTAAAATTTCCATTTCACACAAAAGCCACTTATCAGACAGTTCGGAATGCATAAGGAATATCACAAGGCATGGCAGATTAATGGTGGACAGTAGAAAACAGTTTTACCAGACATAATAGAGTTCCACATGTCAAGAAAGAGAGGAATTCATAAATTAAATAAAATAATTGAAAAGAAAAGAAGATATCGGACAATAAAGCTCCTCACGAATGCACCCTTCCCTCATGATGATCTCTGAAAATGTAAAGTTCTTACCAGCAACTGAAAGTCCTACAGAAAAGTTAAAAATGCTAAAAGCAAGAGCATAACTTGATACATGAGATCATACTTACTACTGTAATATAGCGAGGGAAAGATTGTGAATAACAGTCGCAGGATGGGAAAAAGAAAGAGAAGTTCTTCACACGTTGAAGGGGCCTAAGACTTCTACAAATCTACTTAAACGTGTGAAGGAGAGTTTATCATTGATGACATGCTCTAAATTTCACTTTTCACTTAACATTCATAAACAGTATCAGGGCATGAAAGTATCTTGATCCATCACTGCCGCATCTATGTTTCTTCCCAATAAAAGCACGAAACAAGGAAGAAGACATGACAAGCAAATACAATGGAACAATCAATTGAAGCATAAAAGAAGAAATAGCACAATAAAATTGCAGAAGATTGCATAAAAGCACCATGCCTGTTATATGCAGGAAGACGAATCTGCTCCCATACACCAACACGCATCAAGGAATTAGGAAAGGGTTCTGAAACTAAAAGAATAAACAAGTGAATAAATAATCGTCTAACCATATAGATATATAGTTAAAAGACGGTTCAGTACCTGATATAATAAATATGCATGCCTAATAGACATGTTCGTCAACAATAGAAAAGATGGAAAACTGAATCTAATCATGCAAAGGATACTACAACCCTCAAAATACTAAAGTGAAATCTATAAAACTCCTCATGCACATCACTAAGAGACAAAACCTCATTAGGTGAGACATCATGAGAATTAGCTCATTTACTCCACAAAACATTGAACAAAACAAGCTTCCTAATAATTGAACATGAAAGCAATGGAAGTATAAGTTAACACATGCTTCATAACAAACTATTCATCATCTACTATCTAATAAATAATATGGAAGGATTGACACATTCAGGTATCAAGTTCTCATCAGCAAAAAGTCAGTGTTCATTAGTATTCAGGATTCGCAACGTACGATGAAAGATAAGCAAATAATAACAAACGATCAAGCCTACAAGCTAAAAAAGCACACCATAGAGGAAAAAACTAAAAAAGGCATGCACTTTTGAGAAGTGAACATCTCAGAAATGAAATGATTTCACAGCCACGTAAATATCAGATATTAACCTTGCAAGAATGCCAGGATTCCAATTAGGCATGTGACCATTACCTGTGTTCACCTGGCACAACAAACAATCATTGCCATATCAGGGAATGGTGTCAGTTGTTTCAATCATCCGATATGAGATGTATGTAGAATTATTGATTAGAAAAACAAGATCATAAACAGATCTTTCAGACTTCACTTTTCAAGTGTGACAACCAAACAACAAATCACTCAACTCAATTACAAGCACAAGACTACATATCCCTAATACAGATAGTTAAGGCTGTAGACAAAGGATTACCATTTTTGGAGGCTGTCTACAGATAATTATCATCAGGAAATGAAGATGTTTAATACGTCAGAATATAAAACTAGGGAGAACTAAATACTAGTACTTCTTTTTCCTTGACAAAAATACTTCTTTTTCCTTGACAAAAAACCTTAGTATTTCCTTTACATTCAAAGAGACCATAGGTACACAGGTAATCTTCAAAGATGCCAACAACATAAAAAACTCAACCAAAATGTACATCCTCAAACACAAACAAAATAAAATCAGGAAACAACAGATTTAAGACAATCGCAAATATATTTTAACATACTTTAAAAGGTAACAGGTTCTAGTAAACTGTATATCAGAGACAGTAACACTGAATAAATAGTATATGAGAGACAGCTTTCTTGGCTAAATCGTTGAATAATATATATGTCTATCAATACAAGGAGACACTGGAACAGATAAAATTCAAAGATCAAAAATGATGTTTTCATTCATCCCTTGATTTGTATTCACATACTAACATAAACCCTGACAACTAGCAGAACTAACGAAATAACATTCCACATTTGTGGGTGGGGGCTTAATTTCATGATCTAAATCTCTCTATAGACTAACAAAAACACCATACAGCTCTCAATTCCAAATTGGCCATCTATTTAATCCTCATCAGCAGAGGGCTTTGAGGATCCACCGGTCTTCTTAGGCAGCAAAAGGTTGTGAATGTTGGGCATAACACCACCATTAGCAATTGTCACATCTCCAAGTAACTTGCTCAATTCTTCATCGTTCCTCACAGCCAACTGAATATGCCTTGGTACAATCCTCGTCTTCTTGTTATCCCTCGCCGCATTTCCAGCCAATTCAAGTACCTATGACAATCACGTACAATCAGCTGCTACGTAAAATTGAGAAATTCACAAACCCTAGAAACCCTAAAATTTGGAGATATATCAACAACAACAAAACATAGAGAACGAGAGAGAAGAAACGACAGAATTTACCTCAGCTGCAAGGTACTCAAGGACGGCTGCAAGGTAAACGGGAGCACCGGCGCCGACACGCTCGGCGTACTTGCCGGCTTTGAGGAAACGGGCGATACGACCAACGGGGAATTGGAGACCGGCTTTGCTACTACGGGACGTAGCTTTCTTTGCAGCACTGGAACCTAGGGTTTTTCCTCTACCAGCCATTAATATTATTTTGTTACTGTAAAACAACAAATTTTGCTTTCTGCTAGAAAGAATTGAAATGAATTGAATTGCTCTGTATGTGTGCGATGGTGAAGTGGTTCGGTTTTGGTATTTTATAGCCCAAATGGGTTTAAACTCCGCCAATGAGAATGGATCACGAGGATTGAGCTTGTGTGCCGTTGGATGCAAACGCATATCAACGGTGCGATAAGGATGCTGACGCCTTTAACCGATTCAATGATTATGAGTTTTGGACTGGTCCACGAGGGGAATGCATTTCGCAAATTTACCTCTAATTTTAGGGAGAAATTAAAAAATAGTCAGATTTACCATTGGTCGTTGAAAAATAGTCAAGTTTCAAAAGTTATCGAAATTTAGCCACTTTAAATTTGAGCGAAAATACTATTTAAAATCCGAAAAAATACGCCCGCAAATTTTACGGGAGTTCCAGCATAAGTATGCTTAAACTCCCGCAAATGTTACGGGAGTTCCAGCATAAGTATGCTTAAACTCTCGCAAATTTTACGGGAGTTGAAGCATAAATATACTGGAACTCCCGTAAATTTTATGGGAGCTCCAGCAAGTATAATTGTCTAGTATAATATACTGGAGTTTCCCACAAATTTTACAGGAGTTAGCAAAGTATACCGATCATTATGCTGGAGTTCGTACACAAATGCACCAGAACTTCCGTATATTATACTGGACCAGTCCCTGTTGCAGTAAAATAGTGGCTATTTTTTATATACTTCGTAAACGGTGGCTATTTTTCATTGACCAGTGTGAAAACTGTTATACCATGATATTTTAACCTAATTTTAATTTATGTTTACTTATTTATTTTCGGTTTCGAATATGTAGGGCTAAGCTTAAATATCCTAAATATTAAGCTAAAATTAATCATAAGTTGGACATTCCTAATTTATAATTTTTTAGATTCACTTTTTTCTGTTCGGGGCTTTTAATAGTTTATTTTTAATAGTAATATTTTTAAATTTACAAAATATTTTTGCAAAATATATTCTAACTTTCTTTTTATTTTATATTCATTTTTCATCTTTTTCTTTACAAAAAAGACTTTTTAATTTATAATTTTTTGTAAAGTTTTTAAGAATATCTTAGTCATTTTAATCAAAGACTAACTTATCAGCATTTTTCTACCAAATACATGAACTGTTTATTATTAGTTTCAGCATGTCTGTCCAAACACATAAATATTTATGTGAAAAATAAGTTACAGCATTTAAAAATAATTTTTAGAACTTTAAGTTTACCACTTATTTATAATCAGCTAATCCAAACGGGTTTTTTATCTTGTTACGAGAAGTCTCACTTTAAAAGATAATAAAACATCTTATGAGAGACAGAGACAAACAAAAACTTGGTTTGCCTTAATTACTACTTCAACTTTTTTTTTAACTAGACATATAACAATTCTTGAATTAAGCAACTAATAAAATGTTTAGATTTAAGTATGTGTTCGGTTCAAAATATTGATTGTTTTGCTCAAAAGATGTTGGATACTTTTGAACTAATCAATCAATGTAAACAAAGGGATAATCGGAATCAACGGTAATATAAATTGAAGGTTGATCGTCAGATTAGTGTGTGTGGATAGCTCGTATACGAAGACAATAAAGTTTAATGCAGTATATAGAATAAGTGAGCAGTGGATATGTTGATAATAGAGAGAAGAATGGTATAGAGAGAGAATTGTCTTATTAAAAATTGATTCATCCTTACAAATGGGGGGAGGCCCTTCCTTATATAGGAAAGACGCCCCTTCGCCCAACTATTACATCGACGCCCGGATATTACAAGTATATTTGGAATATAAAATAGGGGAGGTTGGGGACGTCCTCCTAGACAGGTCCGCCGACTCGGTATTTTAAGGGCGGGGCTGTATCCTTCTTGGCGTACGGTCATAAGTGAGGACGTCCTCGAATGTTGCCGTCCTCGTCTTGCACTTCATCAGGACCGGCCACGTGTATGTACAAACTAGTCGTACTATTCATCCGATTTGTCCTCATACATTAATCAATGAAAGTTAGATCATATATGGTTTGGAGAATAAAAATATATTCATTCCTTTATACATTTAATTTTCGAAAAATTCACATTTTGGGCATATTAGTGCGTGGATAATATGAGACTATTTCAGATAAAAGGAACAATTCACTAACTCGTGACAGTAAAAATAGTATGTCAATCATAAGTGATAACTCACATGGAAAGTAAAGAAAGCATAACCTTCACTCTATACAAGTATTGCATTTGAAATTAACATAAAGATTGAAGTCTCGTATTAAACCTATTGTATATTTGCATAACTTAATTAATTAAGGATCACATATCAACAACAACAATAACAATAACAACAACATCCCAATCCCGCTTACAGCTTGTTTGGATGGTTGTTCTTTATTGTATCATATTGTATTGTTATCCCAAAACTATTAATCCATATCCACACACGTTAGTTCATGCCATATATTAGTTAACACAAATCGAAGAAGGAATTATCCTTGAGATGATACGAAGTTAATCCTATTGATCTTTAAGTGATACAAGGGTGCATAAGGGTGATTAACAAGTATTAGAAGTTAAACGAATCAAGGATGTTGTAACTCGTATTTTCGGGTAAACCTAGAGGTTCTTAATACAATCAAGTGGAAGTTTTTTAAGGTATTTGAATCATATAAATTCCGTGTCATAAGTCTTGAAGTCAAACAAGTTATGAGACAAAAGTCAACAAAAGTTGTCGCAACTTAGGTTCGTAATTTTACTTAAACATTAGGTCAAATGTTACTAAGATTTCTCCCAATTTACTTAGAATTATAGAGTTATCTAACCACAAAATTGAAGATCAATGAGTCTAGTTTCTAACGCATTAAACCGTTCGTCGATACGATCTCGGAGCAGAGAGATATTCGCATTTTCGCGAGACTGCGCCAAGCACCTCTCTAAGGGGCCCACTTAGGCGGTTTAAGAAATTCGGATCTATATAGGACGCCTCCAACCCGTTTTAAGTCATTTATTTTCACTATTTTCAGACCTTAGAACCCGAGGAACACCCTCTCAAGGTTCTCTCAAGATTCAAGACCCAAACAAAGGCAAACAATACAAATCAAGTGTCGGGAATCCCGTGGCGCTAGTAAGTCTCTTATTCTTCTTGTTGTTGCTAATTTTTGTGTTGTTCCAGCTCGTGTGGGAGGTTGTTTTAAAGGGTTTATGTTCTGTAAATAGTCCCTCAAGTTATTAATATCAACCCTAGGTGATTTCAAGCCTTCTAAAGTGATTCTAGTGCCGAAAAAATACTAATTGATTGCTAATTTCGCTTCCTTGTTGTTGTGGCATAATTGGAGGGATATTTCATGGAGAATTAAGGTCAAATTGGAGTTGTTCTCTCTGTATAAAGGTAAGTAACCTCTTAATCTATATGTATTTAAGATTATCCATATTGCGGCAAAGTCATTGAAGCTAGAACTTGTGAAATATATATCAAAATAATTAGTAGTAATGTTATCGGTTGGTGGACTATTTTGGGATGTTCAATATGATTAACATTGATATTGTTTGGGCTATTTGGTGATTGTTTTCACTTATGTGAACTCATATAAATAGGGGAGGTGTTGTCTGTTTCATTGTAAAATAGGTTGTGGTCTATACATAATAGTAATGACGCTTGAATGATAACTATAGTATCGTTTCTCTTATTGTAGACTAAAGAGTCGTGAAATTTGCATAGCTTGAGATTGGGGCAGTATATACAAGGTATGTGAGGCTATCCCTTTCCTTCTTTTTTTACGACTTCGATTGTATATAATATAATGAACGAGCATCCAAAAATACTCAACTCTTAGAAGCTAGCAATACTTACATTGTTTTCTCTCTTATGGAACGATTGATGTTGATGTTGCTTCTCTTATTCTTATGTTATCAATCTTGTTGGTACTTCATGATTCTTATAAGATTCATAGTGAAGAGTTAGTCCAAATAATGTGTACAGAGGATACCGACCTTACGTCACTCCGAAAGGTCTAGAACGTATTTCCATGAGTCGAGCATGCATTATATATATGTATCTATTTTACTCTACCGAGCCGCGCTATAGTCGGCCGGGTACGGCACCTATTGTGCAACAACTGATCAGTTGGGTTTTACCAAGCTCCACATGACCGGGCACGATTATACCGAGCCTTGTGATGGCCGGGTACATTTTTACCAAGCCTATTATGGCCGGGTATGATAAGACGATGACGATGATACCCACAGAGGCGTATGTTTTAAAAGTTTATGTATTTATACAAATATATTATGCATTTCATGTCAGTAGTCCCTAGGGGTACTCAGATGTTACAGGTTGTATATTCTTTATCCATGCATACATTGTTGTTTGTATTAATGGTTCCCTGCCTTACATACTCATACTTTATTCGTACTGACGTCCCTTTATTTGTGGACGTTGCATGTTGTGTTGTAGGTCCTGATAGACAGGCAGGTACGGCTCCCCCACCACAGTAAGTTGTCCAGTTCAGCGGCGATTGACGAGATCCCTTCTCCGGACTTGTTGTGGTCTTGGTATGCATTTTTGTAATAGACATTATGGGTACGTCGGGGCCCTATTCGGCTATGTTGCAGCACTTATGTTCCTTTAGAGGCTCATAGACAAGTGTTGACTTATGTATATATTGGTATGCGCCTTTTCGGCTGGTTATTTTTGTATAGTCTTTCATGGTAGTGTGGTAGCTTGTACCATATGTATATAGTTTCTTGATTGTCTGGTCATCTCATGTTATGTATGTTCATGCCATCAGATTTTACATGTGACGACCCAAAAGGTCATCACTTGTTTATTTAATCATTCCGAGCTTTTGAGGTCTTGAAAACCTCATTTATAGTTGCCTCGATTTGCGTGCACAGTCCGGGCACAAAGTTGGAAAAGATTTATGTTGAAATATGTGAAATATGTGAAAAAGTAGAAGAATTTTGATATTAATATTGATATGGTTGACTTTGGTCAACATTTTTGGTAAACGGATCCGGACCCGAGATTGGATGGTCCCGAGAGGTCCGTAGGAAAATATGGGACTTGGACATGTGTCCGGAGTCGAATTCTGAGGTCTAGAGCCCAAGTTATGAATTTTTATGTGAAATTGTTTTTGATGCAATTATTAAAGGAAATAAATTAATAGACCTTGGTATCGGGCTCGTATTTTGGTTCCGACGCCCGAGTACAAGTCTTAAATATTATATATGTGATTTCTGTAAAGTTTGGTGACATTTGGATGTCGTTTGAGATGTTTTGGACCTTGAGTTCCAAGTTAAGAAGTTTTGAAAATCAAAACTATGAAAACCATGAGTTTGGGGCTTGATTTGATTGAAACGAAGTGATATTGGCGATATGATCGCACGAACCAGTCCATAATGTGTTTTTGAGGTTGTGTACATGTTTGGTTTGGAGCTCGGGGGGCTCGGGTAAAGATTTGATAGGCCGTTGGTTAAATTTCTGAATTTTGAATTGCTGGTTTTTTTCACCCAGCTGTTGGCTTCGCAATTGCGAAGAATTTCTCGCAATTGCGAAGGTGACAGACCAAGGCAGGGTTCGCAAATGCGAACCCTCGATCGCAAATGCGAAGGGCGTCCAGGAAGCTTGGGTTCGCAATTGCGAACATAACCTCGCAATTGCGAGGCCTTCACTGCCTAGCCATGCTTCGCAAATGCGAAGCATTCTTCGCAATTGCGATGCCTCACTGCTAAGCCTTGCTTCGCAAATGCGAAGCCTTCTTCGCAAATGCGAAGGAGCCTGGTTCGCAAATGCGAACAAGTGTTCGCAAATGCGAACTTTCCACCCTTAGCTTATTTTTCAAACTCCAGAAATTGGTCGGGGTTCGCAATTGCGAACCCATGTTCGCAAATGCGAACACAGAGACCTGAAAAACACGAATTTCGGTCATTTCTTCATTTTTCACAAAACCAAAACACCCATTTGCGACTCTTCAAGGATTTCTTCTTCATCAAAACGATTGTAAGTCACTTTTTACTTAATTCTTTCAATTCCTAACATCATTAAACATGTTTTTCATTAGAAATCAAATGTTTTCATGGTAAAATTCTTGTTTTTGTTAGAAAATAGGGTTTTTCATAAATTGGGAATTGGACCTCGAATTGAGGTCCGATTTTGAAACAAATTATATACATGAACTCGTGGGGGATGGGTAACCGGATTTTGGTCCTAACCCCGAATTCCGACCATGTGGGCCCGGGGTTGAAATTTACTATTCATGGCAGAATGTTGAAAAAGTGTTATTTGGTATTAAGAATTAGTTTGTTGAGTAGAATTGATGATATTAAATCAATTGTGTATAGATACGGTTGGATTGGAGCCAAATTGAAAGAAAAGATATTTCCACGGATTTGATTGTTCATAAACATTCGAGGTAAGTGTTTGTTCTATCCTAGCTTGAGGGAATAGGATTATGTGTTATGTGTTATGTGATCGAGTGCGGTGTATGGGCTGTGGTGACGAGCATCCATACACTGGCGTCTAGTATGACCGTGAGTCGTTGGAAAAATGATATTTTGAGATATATTACAGGTGAATCGTTATTGTTCTCCCTTGTTGGGACTTGTTGTGAAGATAATTATTGATTGCCCTTGATGGGACGATTTATGAATTGTTGTTTCTTTCTCTGCCCTTAACCGTGATTGTTATTTGGGTGAGGAAGAGTGATAATGCACGAAGGGTGATGCCGTGCCATGTTTATTTATTTATGCACGAAGGTTAATGCCGTGCCATGTTTATTTATTGATTATGCACGAAGGATCATGCCGTGCCTGTTATTGAACCATGTACGAAGGATCATGCCGTACTATGGATGTGAGGATGAGAGTAAAAGCACGAACGGTGATGCCGTGTACTTTATTTGTTTATTTGGTGAGGATGAGAGTAAAAGCACGAAGGGTGATGCCGTGTACTTTATTTGTTTATTTGGTGAGGATGAGAGTAAAAGCACGAATGGTGATGCCGTGCGTACTTTATTTGTTTATTTGGTGAGGATGAGAGTAAAAGCACGAAGGGTGATGCAGTGTACTTTATTTGCTTATTTGGTGAGGATGAGAGTAAAAGCACGAAGGGTGATGCCGTGCAATTGCTTGTTATTTCTTGAAGTGATATTATTTGTGTTTACATTATACTTTGTTTTCTTTGTGAAATTATTAACTGGTGGTTAGTTGTTAAATTTTTTAAGATATTTCTTATTGTGTTATTACTTGATTATTTCTTGTTATTTTGTGGTACACATATATATATTGAATTGCACGGGTTTATGTGAGTGTCTCTGGTCCTAGGCTTGTCACTACTTCGCCGGGATAGGCCGGGCACTTACCGGCACATGGGGTCGGTTGTGCTGATACTACACTTCTGTGTGTTTTTGCACAGGTCCAGGTTACGATCAGGAGCAGCAGCAGCAGTAAATAGATTGCGTGGGAATTGATCACAGTTGAGACCGAGGTAGCTTGCAGACGTCCGCAGGCCCGGCGTCTCTTTCTTTATTTATGTTATTAGCTGTAGTCTCTTTGTTTCGAGACAAACAGAATTATGTTATATTTCCTTCAGACTTTTATGTGTAGTATTCCATAGTAGTTTGTGAGTTGGTGACTCCACGTATTGGGTAGAGGATTTCAGTATAATTTTCACTTTGTGATTTGTTATATCCATTTCGATAAAGTATTCCGCATTTATTTAATTAAAATTGTGTTAAAAACAGGATAGTATGAATACAGAGGCTTGCCTAGCTACCACGAGTAGGCGCCATCACGATCCCGATATTGGGGGAAAAATCCGGGTCGTGACAGGGCGTGGGCATGGGGGCATGCATGGCTTGGCCTTGCTACGTCCCCGAAGTTCACAATCCACGCCGGCAAGTACTCGTGCGGGCTCGTAGCATGCCTGGGGGTCGCACCGTTTGCGGAAAACATTGACTTTTGGCAACAAAAGTTGGAGCATCATGCAAGTAGCACCTCAAGGAGCCGTGCGCATGGGGCAAAGCTTAGTAAGTGCTGGTTGCCAATGGATGTTGCTGGCAAAATCGGGAGGCGACAACACTCGTGGCGGCAAATGGCTTTCGACAATGAAACGGCAAAGCAACGTGCGAGTAGCACCGCAAGTGGGATTGATGAGGAGGTTCCGGTTCCAGCAGCTCCAGTGGGCCCAGCTCAGGTCCCAGGAGAGGCTTTGATTACCCCGGATCTCCGGGATGCTTTGGTCAGAATAGCGGGATTTATGGATAGCATTGCCAGAGCGGGTCTATTATCAGTTGCCCCAGCTACTTCTCAGGCTGGAGGAGGGGCCCGGACTCCTATCGCTCATACTCCAGAGCCAGTAGCTCCTCAGCCTCAGGCACCAGTAATCCAGCCAGCTGTGGCCACTCAGTCAGGTACCACAGCTCATGCCGGCGATGGAGCGGCCATGACTTCCGATTCGTTATGGAGGCTTGATCGGTTCTCCAAGCTATTTACCACTACATTCAGTGTGGAGCCGCATCAGAGGATCCTCAGGACTTTTTATTCAGTTGCCATGAGATTCTCAATACTATGGGGATCGTGGAGACAAACGGAGTTGATTTCTGTACCTTCAGACTTGCAGGATCCGCCAAGACTTGGTGGAGAGATTATTGCCTGACTCGACCAGCAGGGTCCCCAGCTCTATCATGGGACCAGTTTGCGGAACTATTTATGGAGAAGTTTCTCCCTGCTACTCAGCGGGATTTACTTCGGAGGCAGTTTGAGCACCTCCATCAGGGCACTATGACAGTTACACAGTATGAGACGAGATTTATCGACTTGGCTCGTCATGCAGTGGTGATACTTCCCACGGAGCGGGAGAGGGTCCGCAGATTTATAGATGGGCTTAATCAGCCGATTAGACTCCAGATGGCTATGGGCGTGGGGAGTGACATATCATTTCAGGAGGCAGCCAATGCAGCACGCAGAGTTGAGATGGCTCTTGCTAGGGGAGGCGGTTATTCTTCAGATAAGAGGCCTCGTCATTCAGGTAGATTTGGTGGTTCTTCCTCCGGTAGCAGAGAATCCTTTGATAGAGGCCAGTCTTCCAGGCCTTTTCATTCCGCCCTTCGGGCTTCACGGGGTGGATCGGTGATCGTGGTTCTCGGGGTATTATTCGGACCGGTCTCCTATTAGCGCTCGGCCTCTTCGGAGCGTTCGTGGAGGCCATTCGGGTCGTCGGGGCCGGCAGCCCTATCGGTCCAAGAGTTGCTACGGTTGTGGCGACCCGAGTCATTTTATCGGAATTACCCTATAGCAGCGGGCAACTCTCGGCAGCGAGGTCCTCGTCCTATGATTCAGGCCCCAGCTGACCCTCGGCCTGCCCGGCCAGCCAGAGGCGGGGGTAGGGATTATAGAGGTGGAGGTCGAGACCGTAGAGGTGGAGACCGTCCGGCGAGAGGTAGAGGTCGACCGGTTGATGGTCGTCCTAGAGACGCATCTCAGGAAGGGAGGTGCGGATCCCCGATTCTATGCTTTACCGACCAGCCAGAGGCAGAGGCATCGGATGCCGTGATTACGAGTACTATTCTTGTTTGTGACCGAGGTGCTTCGGTATTATTTGACCCCGGATCTACCTATTCCTATGTGTCTTCCTACTTCGCACCGTATTTAGCCGTGCCCAGCTATGCTCTGGATATTCCAGTTTATGTATCTACACCGATGGGTGACTCCATTGTAGTCGATCGGGTGCATCGTTCGTGCGTAGTTATATTTGGGGCCTTGAGACCCGTGTTGATCCGTTGCTCTTGGATATGGTAGATTTTGATGTCATATTGGGGATGGACTGGTTGTCCCCATACCATGCTATTCTTGATTGTCATGCTAAGATTGTCACCTTAGCCTTGCCAGAATCACCCCGATTAGAGTGGAAGGGTACCTCAAGCCACTCCGTTCGCACTGTTATTTCTTATGTTAAGGCTCGACGTATGGTCGAGAAGGGTGTTTAGCTTATTTGGCTTATGTTCGTGATTCCAGTGCAGAAGTTCCTTCCATTGATTCAGTTCCTATTGCACGGGAGTTTCCTGAGGTTTTTCCTTCAGACCTGCCAGGCATGCCACCCGACAGGGATATTGATTTCTGTATTGATCTGGCACCGAGCACTCAGCCCATCTCTATTCCACCATATCGTATGGCCCCGCCGAAGTTAAAAGATCATTTGCAAGACCTTCTAGAAAAGGGCTTTTTCAGGCCCAGTGTTTCCCCCTGGGGAGCACCTGTATTATTTGTAAAGAAGAAGGATGGCTCGATGCGGATGTGTATTGATTACCGGCAGTTAAACAAGGTGACTATCAAAAATAAATATCCACTGCCGAGGATTGATGATTTGTTTGACCAACTCCAGGGAGCGAGGGTATTCTCTAAGATAGACTTGAGGTCAGGCTACCATCAGCTGAAGATCAGGGCGGCTGACATTCCTAAGACAACCTTTCGCTCTAGATATGGGCATTATGAGTTCTTGGTCATGTCCTTCGGGTTGACCAATGCCCCAGCAGCATTCATGGAGTTGATGAATCGGGTATTCAGTCCTTACTTAGATCTGTTCGTGATAGTCTTCATAGATGACATCCTGGTATACTCCCGCAGCCAGGAAGAGCACGAGCAGCACCTCAGAGTGGTTCTTCAGACTCTGAAAAATAATCAGCTATATGCCAAATTTTCGAAAGATGTGAGTTTTTGTTGAGTTCAGTGGCATTTCTGGGTCACATTGTATCAGTGGAAGGTATTCAGGTAGACCCAAAGAAGATTGAGGCAGTCCAAAATTGGCCTCGACCAGCTTCAGTGGCTGAGATCCGGAGTTTCTTGGGGTTAGCAGGTTACTACCGTCGATTTGTAGAGGGGTTTTCTTCTATTGCAGCCCCGATGACCAGGTAAACCCAGAAGAGTGCCCACTTCCAGTGGTAAGATGAGTGTGAGGCGAGATTTCAGAAACTCAAGACAGCTTTGACTACAACACCAGTGCTGATACTACCTACGGGTGCAAGGCCTTATACAGTTTACTGTGACGCGTCCCGTACAGGGCTTGGAGTGGTATTGATGCACGATGGTAAGGTTATTGCGTATGCTTCGAGGCAGTTGAAAATACATGAGAATAATTATCTAGTTCATGATCTTGAGTTGGCAGCGGTGGTTCATGCCTTAAAGATCCGGAGGCATTATCTATATGGTGTGACATGTGAGGTGTACATTGATCAAAAAAGCCTACAGTACTTGATAAAGCAAAAGGAGTTGAATTTACGATAGTGGAGATGGATAGAGTTGCTGAAGGACTATGATGTTACTATCCTATATCACCCAGGTAAGGCCAATGTGGTGGCCGATGTATTGAGTAGAAAGTATGCCGGCATGGGTAGTCTTGCATATATTCCGGTCAATCAGAGACCATTAGCTCTAGATGTCCAGGCCTTAGCCAACCGGTTCGTGAGATTAGACATTTCTGAGCCTAGCAGGGTGTTAGCCTGCACGGTCGCTCGTTCTTCATTATTAGAGCGCATCCGTGAGAGGCAATTTGATGATCCTCATTTGCGTTAGTTGAGAGATACAGTACAGCGGGGAGGTGCCACACAGGCAAACCTAGATGATGATGGGGTATTGAAATTGCAGGGTCGAGTTTGTGTGCCCAATGTCGAAGGAATTCGAGAGTTGATCTTAGCGAGGGCCCACAGTTCGCGGTATTCTATTCACCCAGGCGCCGCGAAGATGTACCAGGACTTACGGCAACACTATTGGTGGCGCGAGAATGAAGAAAGATATCGTTGCGTATGTCGCTCGGTGTCTAAATTGTCGGCAGGTGAAATATGAGCACCGGAGACCTGGTGGTGTATTCCGGAGGATTGAAATTCCCGAGTGGAAATGGGAGCGGATCACTATGGACTTCGTTACTGGGACTTCCTTTGACTCGGAGGAAATTTGATGCTATTTGGGTCATTGTTGATAGGCCGACCAAGTCAGCACATTTCATTCCAGTATCTGTCTCCTACTCGTCGGAGAGGTTAGCGGAGGTTTTACATTAGGGAGATTGTTCGTCTCCATGGGGTGCCGGTATCTATTATCTCTGATCGGGGTACGCAGTTTACCTCGCGGTTCCGGAGAGCGGTTCAGCAGGAGTTAGGCACCCGGGTTCGATTGAGTACGGCATTTCATCCTCGGACGGATGGCCGATCCGAGAGGACTATTCGGATTCTCGAGGACATGCTTCGAGCCTCGTGTTATTGATTTCGGAGGTTCGTAGGACCAGTTTCGCCATTAGCAGAGTTCGCCTACAATAACGAGTTACCAATCTAGCATCCGGATGGCTCCTTATGAGGCGTTATATGGTAGGCGATGTCGATCACCGGTTGGATGGTTTGAACCGGAGAGGCTCGGTTGTTGGGTACGGATCTAGTTCGGGAGGCCTTAGATAAGGTCAAGACTATTCGAGAGAGATTGCGTTCAGCTCAGTCCAGACCGAAGACTTATGCGGATCGTAAGGTTCGAGATGTAGATTTCATGGTTGGTGAACGAGTATTGCTCCGAGTGTCGCCTATGAAGGGCGTGATGAGGTTTGGGAAGAAGGGCAAGCTCAGCCTCTAGGTATATTGGTCCATTTGAGATTCTAGACAGAGTGGGAGGGGTGGCTTACAGATTAGCTTTGCCGCCTAGCTTATCAGCCGTGCATCCAGCTTTTCATGTATCTATGCTTCGGAGATACCACGGCGATCCCACACATGTGTTAGACTTCAGTAATGTCCAATTGGACAATGATCTATCTTACGAGGAGGAGCCGGTAGCCATTCTAGACCGGCGACAGTTGAGGTCGAAGAGTTATCCTTCTGTGCGTGTTCAGTGGAGAGGCCAGGCCTCCTGAGGCATCGACCTGGGAGTCCGAGTCTGATATGCGGAGCCGTTACCCACACTTGTTTCCTGACTCAGGTACTTCTTTCTTTTGTCCGTTCGAGGACGAACGGTTGTTTTAGAGGTGGAGATTGTGACGACCCAAAAGGTCATCACTTGTTTATTTAATCATTCCGAGCTTTTGAGGTCTTGAAAACCTCATTTATAGTTGCCTCGATTTGCGTGCACAGTTCCGGGCACAAAGCTGGAAAAGATTTATGTTGAAATATGTGAAATATGTGAAAAAGTAGAAGAATTTTGATATTAATATTGATATGGTTGACTTCGGTCAACATTTTTGGTAAACGGATCCGGACCCGAGATTGGATGGTCCCGAGAGGTCCGTAGGAAAATATGGGACTTGGACATGTGTCCGGAGTTGAATTCTGAGGTCTAGAGCCCAAGTTATGAATTTTTATGTGAAATTGTTTTTGATGCAATTATTAAAGGAAATAAATTAATAGACCTTGGTATCGGGCTCGTATTTTGGTTCCGACGCCCGGTACAAGTCTTAAATATTATATATGTGATTTCTGTAAAGTTTGGTGACATTTGGATGTCGTTTGAGATGTTTTGGACCTTGAGTTCCAAGTTAAGAAGTTTTGAAAATCAAAACTATGAAAACCATGAGTTTGGGGCTTGATTTGATTGAAACGAAGTGATATTGGCGATATGATCGCACGAACCAGTCCATAATGTGTTTTTGAGGTTGTGTACATGTTTGGTTTGGAGCCCGGGGGGCTCGGGTAAAGATTTGATAGGCCGTTGGTTAAATTTCTGAATTTTGAACTGCTGGTTTTTTTCACCCAGTTGTTGGCTTCGCAATTGCGAAGAATTTCTCGCAATTGCGAAGGTGACAGGACCAAGGCAGGGTTCGCAAATGCGAACCCTCGATCGCAAATGCGAAGGGCGTCCAGGAAGCTTGGGTTCGCAATTGCGAACATAACCTCGCAATTGCGAGGCCTTCACTGCCTAGCCATGCTTCGCAAATGCGAAGCATTCTTCGCAATTGCGATGCCTCACTGCTAAGCCTTGCTTCGCAAATGCGAAGCCTTCTTCGCAAATGCGAAGGAGCCTGCCCAGCCATGCTTCGCAAATGCGAAGCTTTCTTCGCAAATGCGAAGAGCCTTGTTCGCAAATGCGAACAAATTGGTCGGGGTTCGCAATTGCGAACCCATGTTCGCAAATGCGAACACAGAGACCTGAAAAACACGAATTTCAATCATTTCTTCATTTTTCACAAAACCAAAACACCCATTTGCGACTCTTCAAGGATTTCTTCTTCATCAAAACGATTGTAAGTCACTTTTTACTTAATTCTTTCAATTCCTAACATCATTAAACATGTTTTTCATTAGAAATCAAATGTTTTCATGGTAAAATTCTTGTTTTTGTTAGAAAATAGGGTTTTTCATAAATTGGGAATTGGACCTCGAATTGAGGTCCGATTTTGAAACAAATTATATACATGAACTCGTGGGGGATGGGTAACCGGATTTTGGTCCTAACCCCGAATTCCGACCATGTGGGTCCGGGGTTGAAATTTACTATTCATGGCAGAATGTTGAAAAAGTGTTATTTGGTATTAAGAATTAGTTTGTTGAGTAGAATTGATGATATTAAATCAATTGTGTATAGATACGGTTGGATTGGAGCCAAATTGAAAGAAAAGATATTTCCACGGATTTGATTGTTCATAAACATTCGAGGTAAGTGTTTGTTCTATCCTAGCTTGAGGGAATAGGATTATGTGTTATGTGTTATGTGATCGAGTGCGGTGTATGGGCTGTGGTGACGAGCATCCATACACTGGCGTCTAGTATGACCGTGAGTCGTTGGAAAATGATTATTTTGAGATATATTACGGATGAATTGTTATTGTTCTCCCTTGTTGGGACTTGTTGTGAAGATAATTATTGATTGCCCTTGATGGGACGGTTTATGAATTGCTGTTTCTTTCTCTGCCCTTAACCGTGATTGTTATTTGGGTGAGGAAGAGTGATAATGCACGAAGGGTGATGCCGTGCCATGTTTATTTATTTATGCACGAAGGTTAATGCCGTGCCATGTTTATTTATTGATTATGCACGAAGGATCATGCCGTGCCCCTGTTATTGAACCATATACGAAGGATCATGCCGTACTATGGATGTGAGGATGAGAGTAAAAGCACGAAGGGTGATGCCGTGTACTTTATTTGTTTATTTGGTGAGGATGAGAGTAAAAGCACGAAGGGTGATGCCGTGTACTTTATTTGCTTATTTGGTGAGGATGAGAGTAAAAGCACGAAGGGTGATGCGGTGTACTTTATTTGCTTATTTGGTGAGGATGAGAGTAAAAGCACGAAGGGTGATGCCGTGCAACTGCTTGCTATTCCTTGACTTGATATTACTTGTGTTTCCATTATACTTTGTTTTTCCTTGTGAATTTATTAACTGTTGTTAATTGTTAAATTCTTTGAGATATTTCTTATTGTGTTATTACTTGATTATTTCTTGTTATTTTGTGGTACACATATATATATTGAATTGCACAGGTTTATGTGAGTGTCTGGTCCTAGGCTTGTCACTACTTCGCCGGGATAGGCCAGGCACTTACCAGCACATGGGGTCGGTTGTGCTGATGCTACACTTATGTGCGTTTTTGCACAGGTCCAGGTTACGATCAGGAGCAGCAGCAGGAGTAAATAGATTGCGTGGGAATTGAGCACATTTGAGACCGAGGTAGCTTGCAGACGTCCGCAGGCCCGGCGTCTCTTTCTTTATTTATGCTAATAGCTGTAGTCTCTTTGTTCCGAGACAAACAGAATTATGTTATATTTCCTTCAGACTTTTATGTGTAGTATTCCATAGTAGTTTGTGAGTTGGTGACTCCACGTCTTGGGTAGAGGATTTCAGTATGATTTTCACTTTGTAATTAGTTATTTCCATTTCGATAAAGTATTCCGCATTTATTTAATTAAAATTGTGTTAAAAACAGGATAGTATGAATACGGTGGCTTGCCTAGCTACCACGAGTAGGCGCCATCACGATCCCGATGTTGGGGAAAAATCCGGGTCGTGACATTACAGTTGATTGTTCATGATCCATGTGACGACCCAAAGGGTCATCACCTGTTTTTCTCACTTGTTCCGTACTTCCGAGGCCTTGAAAACCTCATTCTATGTTGCCTCAATTTACGCGCACGATCCGGGCATGTAGCCGAAAAGATTTTTGTGATAGAAAATATGAATTCTATGAGAAATTTAAAGAATAATGATATTAATATTGATATGGTTGACTTCGGTCAATATTTTTGGTAAACGGACCCAGACCCGAGATTGGACGGTCCCGTAAGGTCCGTAGGAAAATATGGGACTTGGACATGCGTCCGGAGTCGAATTCTGAGGTCTAGAGCCCAAGTTATGAATTTTTCTGTGAAAGTGTTTTTGATGTAATTATTAAAGGAAAATGAATTAATTGACCTTGTTATCGGGCTCGTATTTTGGTTCCGACGTCTGGTACAAGTCTTAAATATTATATATGTGATTTATGCAAAGTTTGGTGACATTTGGATGTCGTTTGATATGTTTTGGACCTTGAGTTCCAAGTTTGAAAGTTTTGAAAACCAAAAGTATGAAAATCATGAACTTGAGGTTTGATTTGATGAAAACAATGTGATATTGGCAATGTGATCGCACGAACAAGTTTGTAATATGCTTTTGATATTGTGTACATATTTGGTTTGGAGCCCGAGGGGCTCGGGTAAAGATTCGATAGGCCGTTGGATCAATTTCTGAATTTTAATACTGCTGGTTTTTCACCCAGTTGTTGTCTTCGCAATTACGAATATTTTCTCGCAATTGCGAGAGGTCCCAGGCTGGCCTTGGTTTGCAAATGCGAACCATACTTCGCTAATGCGAAGTTGACAGTATTGAGCACTGCTTCGCAAATGCGAAGTCTACCTCGCAAATTCGAGGCCTTCAGTGTTAAGCATGGCTTCGCCAATGCAAAGCATTTGTCGCAAATGCGAAGGCCCCTTGAATCCAGCTTTGTTCGCAAATGCGAACATTATGTCGCAAATGCGAACCTCCCAGTTATGCCTTGGCTTCGCAAATGCGAACAAAAGTTTGCAAATGCGAACTTCCCATCCTTAGCTTTTTTTTCAAACTCCAGAAATTGGTCGGGGTTCGCAATTGCGAACCTCTGCTCGCAAATGCGGACACAAAGACCTGTAAATCACGATTTCCAGCTTCATTTTTCACATTTCACAACCCAAAAACATCCATTGACGATTTTTCATGAACTCCCTCTTCTTCAAAGCAATTATAAGTTATTTTCTACTTAATTCTTTCAATTCCTAACAACATTAAACATGTTTTTCAATAGAAATCAAAGGTTTTCATGGTAGAAATTCTTGTTTCTGGTAGAATATAGGGTTTTTCATGAATTGGGTAATTGGACCTCAAATTGAGGTCCGATTTTGAAACAAATCATATGCTTGAACTCGTAGGGGAATGGGTAATCGGATTTGGGTCCGAACCCCGAGTTCCGACCATGTGGGCCCGGGGTCGATATTCACTATTCCGGGCAGAATGTTGTAAAAATTATAATTGGCCATATGAATTAGTTTGTTGAGTAGTATTGATGATATCAAATCAATTATGTATAGATACGATTAGATTGGAGCCAAATTTGAAAGGAAAAGGCATTGCCACGGATTGGATCGTTCGTAAACATTCGAGGTAAGTGTTTGTTCTATCCTAGTTTGAGGGAATAGGATTATACGCTATGTGCTATGTGATCGAGTGCGGTGTATGGGCTGTGGTGACGAGCATCCATATATTGTTGAACCCTTGCCGGGTTGTAGAATTTCTATTGTTCTCCCTTGCCGGGACTTTGTTGTGATGATTATTGTGTCCCTTGACGGGACGGTTCATGATTTACTATTTTCGTTCTTTGCCCTTAACTGTGATTGTTAATTGGGTGAGGAAGAGTGATAATGCACGAAGGGTGATGTCGTGCCTTGATTTATTGTTTATGCACGAAGTTTAATGTCGTGCCTTGTTATTGATTATGCACGAAGGTTAATGACGTACCTTGTTATTGATTATGCACGAAGGTTAATGCCGTGCCATGTTATTGATTATGCATGAAGGATCATGCCGTGCCTTGTTATTGAACCATGTACAAAGGATCATGTCGTACTATGGATGTGAGGATGAGAGTAAAATCACGAAGGGTGATGCCGTGCACGTTATTTGCTTATTGGGTGAGGATGAGAGTAAAAGCACGAAGGGTGATGCCGTGTACTTTATTTGCTATTTCATTGACTTGACATTACTTGTTACTCATTAAACTTGTTTTCCTTGTTGATTTAATGACTATTGTTAACTGTTGATTTATTCTGTGATATTCCTTATTGCGTTGTTACTTGGCTATTTCTCGTTATCTTGTGGTATACATATTTATAGAACTGCACAGGTTTATGTGGGTGTCTGGTCCTAGGCTTGTCACTACTTCGCCGGGATAGGCCAGACACTTACCAACACATGGGGTCGGTTGTGCTGATACTGCACTTCTGTGCGTTTTTGCACAGGTCCAGGTTTCGATCAGGAGCAGCAGCGGTAGATCTTTTGCGTGGGAGTTGATCATATTTGAGATCGAGGTAGCTTGCAGACGTCCGCAGGCCCGGCGTCTCTCTCTTTACTTATGTTACTAGCTGTAGTCTCTTTGTTCCGAGACAAACAGATTATGTTATATTTCTTTCAGACTTTTATGTGTAGTATTCAGAGTAGTTCGTGAGTTGGTGACTCCACGTCTTGGGTAGAGGGTTTCAGTATCAGTTACCTTGAAACTACTTATTTCTATTTTTATAAAGTCTTCCGCACTTGTTTAACTAAGATTATGATTTTGATTGTTAAATTGAGTATGAAATATTATTAGAAACAGGATAGTGTGAGTAAAGTGGCTTGCCTAGCTATCACGACTAGGCGCCATCATGATCCCGATGTTGGGGGAAAATCCGGGTCATGACAATCCATGTCTACCATTTATACTGATCTTGTCAGCCCCAAAAGATAATAAACAAGGTTAGATAAAATGTGTGTTGGTGCCCGGCAAGTAGGGCCGGGTGCTAGTCATGGCCCTTCAGTTTGGGTCGTGACAAAAATAATATTTGTTTTGATTGTTTCATTAAAATTGATGTACTTTATTGTTAAATTCATTATTCCGGAACAATAAAAAGTCCCTTTTTTGAAACAAATCGATTTGGTACGGTGAGATTGTTTCCTATTTTTCTTTCCAATTATGTCCAAACTTATTACCGCACAATTTTATTTTATCATTTACCTTTTTTCTCTATTTCAACTCCAAATCTCCAACCTATAATCTACTTTATTTTTCTTCTCAAACTTTTGCCGCCAACGTTAAAGGTGTTTTGTGACCTCTTATTTTATTTTTTCTCCTAATTTGCTTTTAACTCAATTCTAACTAGATGTGCTCCTTTGTTTTGCCTTCTTCTATCTTGCTCCTTTGTTCCGCTTTCTTAATGTATTTTGCCTTCTTGTGTTTTAAATTATTTGTATGCATTTAATATTTAAATAATTATGGGTATTTTAGTAAAGTTATCAATTACAGTACAGTACTACGATATAGTCAAATTAAACAGCAAAATGAAATAATGATCCAAGCAAGAGTGTTACTGAGGTCTGGGGAGGGTAGTGTATGTACGCAGACCTTACCCCTACCCTGGGGTAGAAAGACTATTTCCAAATAGACCCCCGGCATCCTTTCCTCCAAGAACTCCCCATCTTGCTCTTGGGGAGACTCGAATTCACAACCTCTTGGTTGGAAGTGGACGTTGTTTACCATCACAGCAACCCCTCTCGAAACCTATTGCGATTTACTCCTTCGATCATTCATCCGAAGACATAGCCAATTAAGGCTCCTGTTTTAGAAGATAAATTAGGTAGGTTAATGTTTAAATTATGATACTACTATCTTAATATGACAAAAGGAGATTTTAGAACTTTTACCATGCAATATTAGATTACAGAAAATTTCATTTCTTGAATTTACATGAGAACTTTTATTTTTGTACTAGTTTTCAGAATAAAAATTTTAATAAAATGGAAGATTACCAAAAATATCCTAACAATTTGTTTAACATACTAAAAAGTAGAAATGTAGTTTTCATGGTGTAAGATCAAATGTCAAATATATGAACAGACTAATCCAAATAACTTATTAACTGTTTTGTAAAATAAACCTTCATATTGTAATGTTAAACATAAATATATTTAGATGTGAAATATATTGAAATAAAAATGATTAACTTCACATACATGAAAATTGAGATATGGTTTTAATTATGTGTAAACACTGTTAAGTATGTTAGTTAGCTTCTTTGTTTTGTTAGTTAGTGCCCTCACATGTGGCTTACGTGTAATGTATATATGTATATCTTATACAAATACCATTTTAATTCAATTAATTCACTTTGTTGACATCTTTCTCTCATTCTCTCTTTCATTCGAGAAGCTTCTAGAACTCCACCATCGGAGCTCAACCTTGAGCTCCGCCATTGTTGTTCACTTCTCAATCTTTACCTAGTATCAGAGAGAGGTATTCTACTCACTATTCTCTTCAATTTCTTTCTCAATTTTTGAATTCTAAAAGATAAAGTCGTCATCTCCATTTTTGCCCCAATTTTCTCGATCCGACATTTTCCTCTTCTCGCTTCATTTTTTTGACAAATTGTCACTGTTTCTCATGAATACCCATGATCCAAACAATTAATCGGGAGTTCAATCGAGCGATTCCACTCCCGCTGCCACCGCCGACTTTAGAGTCAATTTGAGTTGCCCTTTTTATATGCACCTATCGGATAACCCTGGTGCAATGTTAGTCACAGCTCCCTTCAACGACATTAGCTACAAATCCTGAGAAGAAGTGTTCTTAGGGCTCTTTCAGTCAAAAATAAAATAAGATTTATTATTGAAGAGTACAAATGCCCAGACCTAGATTCCCCATAGTTCGTCAATGGGAGAGGTGTGATGATATGATAACCTCTTTGATGTATACAATAATTTGTACAAGACCAAATATTATTCATATTTTAAGGGCGGGGTTGTATCCTTCTTGGCGTACAAGACCTTACCCCTCGCCCAACTATTACATCGATTCGCGGATATTACAAGTATATTTGGAATATAAAATAGGGGAGATTGGGGACGTCCTCCTAGATAGGTTCGCCGGCTCGGTATTTTAAGGGCGGGGCTGTATCTTGACGAAGTGCGCAGACAGGGCTGGTGTGGACGTCTCCGTCCACCATCTACTGCAGTTGTTCAGTCCCGGCTACATGCGAGGCAAGATGCTGCAGTTGAAAAATCGAGGAACAAAGGGCTTAGTCGTCGAGGCGGACGACAAGCCCAACCGCCAATTCTGGATGAAGTATTTCTACATCCGCACCTCGGACTTGGTGGCGGACGCGACCGGTTTTTCGGAGGTGTGGAATGCCAACCGTAAGTACTAATTTGTTCTACTTATGTTTTTGTACATTACTTCGTCATTACGCCATTTTTCAGGCGCTAACATCTTTTGTTTTTTGTACTTAGTGGTTGCGCGTACGCCTCAACCTGTCCCCAATATTAGGGCGTGGGTGAATCAACTGATCCCCTATACCGAAGAGTGTAGGACGTGGGCTGCCTTCGTTTTGAAGTACGGCCTTCCAAGTACGGTCTCGACTCGCTAGTTTCTGTCTTTCTTTTTTTTCTTTTTTTAGGTGTTGCCGTAACTAGTGTTTTATCTTATCTTGCTGCAGCTCGGAACGTGGCGCGGAGACGAAGACGTCGTGCCACTAGTCCTGCCTCTTAGAAAATAGAGCTCGTGGCCTCCGTCAGGCAGGGTTTTCCTGAGGTCGCCCAGCCCAATGAGGGCCAGACGGACGTAGTCGTATCTGGCGATGGGGCTGCCGAGATCACCGACCCGGATCTTGCCCGCACCATCCAGGAGTCTTTACTATCGGGCGCCCGATCCTTCTTGCTCCGCTCCAGAGCCGGCTATTGACCAGTCGCCTGGGGCGAACACAGAGCCCTCACCCCTTCCTGTTGAAGAGGGCGCTCCTGCTAATGATGAACCGACAGAGCGGAAGAGGCGTAGAATGCTCACCGGGAAGGGAGTGGTCGTGGACCAAGGACGAAAGAAACCGGTAGCTCGTCGTCCTAAGTCAAGGCCGGTCCTGTTGGGCGACGCCATCCGTCCGGTGAGAGCCGCAGTGTTGAGTGCGGCCGAGGTGGGTGTCTCTGCTCCAAATGCCGAGGGCGACAGCGTACCAGCTATCGCTGCTGATCCCGTGGGCATTGAGACGGCCTCAAAACCAACAGATGTGCCACCGGGGGAGCAAGCTGGGACGGACACGCTGGAGGCGGGTCAGCTCCGTCGAATTCTGATTCCGACGGGTTACAATCTGCTGGAGGAGAGTGGGAATGCCGTGACAGACTTTGCTTTATTGTGCGGAGATGCCGAAGCGGAGTTGCTGAAGTCGGTGAGCGATCGCGACCTGTCTCGCCGAATTGCCGGTGCCGCCCTACAAATATGACTTGATATGTACATTCCCTTTTTTCTTGATATTCTTTCGTTTCGAGGCTTTAGCTTGTCTCTCTTCTTTTGTAGACTCTCATTCTGGAGGTGGAGCGGAGCTGAAGGGACCGAAAGAAACTAAATACCCTTCGGAAGGCGTCGAAAAAATACAAGGAGGTCCGTGAGAAACACAAGACGTTCTCGGATTGCTTTTCCAAGGACCCGGATTTCCGCCTCCTCCGAGAGAGCGTTCAATCGCTGGAGGAACTGCTGCATAAGCAGACGGAGTAGATTGAAAAGGCAGATGCTGAATTGCTGGCTGCTGTGACTCGAAACACTGATCTGGAGACCTCCTCCAACAACGGGAGGGGGAAATGGATATGGGTCGCGTAGCAATACTAGAGACAAGTAAACTTCGCACCAAGGTCGATGCCTTATCAGCCAAACTTCAAGCAGCTTCGACTCAAGCGGCGGTTGTTCATCCAGCGGATGCCGTTGGCCCAGTTGGGGACGTTCCTCGCGAAGCCCGGGATATGTTGGTGTATGCCAAGGCGAGGCGAACTGTGTTCGAGGAGCTGCAGGCCGCCGACAGGGCTACCGAGGCAGTGGTCGACGAGCAGCGTCGCCTGGTCAAGATGGCTCATGAAGCCTGTGGCTACGCCCCTGACTCCCCAGGCCAGACGGGCAGATCCTTTGCTAATGTGGATAAGTTGGGCATTGGGTCCTGGATCGAGAGGATACTCCGGGACGATAGCGAGGACGGCGCCGATGGGGCTGAAGGAGATGGCGGAGGCTTTGGTGGTTGAGTAGGGCTTTGTGTATTCTTGTAGTTTGTAGCCCCCTCCCCTTTGTAAATGTGTATAGACTTTTTTAATAAAGAACTCTTTTTAGTTAATGTCTCAAGTCTTCCTTTTTTCTTTTTTTTTTTACTTCCGTATTGTCGAGGTCGACCTTAGTCTTTAATTTGTATGGCGAGGGTCCCTCTGCCTGAATTCATTCTTGGGCTGGGATGAACCAATATTTTGACGTTGAAGGCACTTAGCCTGAGTCCCAGTCTGGGCGAGGTGGGGCTTATGCATCTTACGTGGCCGTCCTTTCGACCCTTCATTTTGCCTTAGAGAGGCCGTGCCATTAACTTTTAATTGTTAATGCCTTAGGCTTTCGTTTCTCCTGGCAGAGGCCGTAGCCTTCTTCTTTGGACGTTTTTAGGCCTTAACCATTTGCTTCATCTGGAGGAGGCCGTAGCCTTCTCCTTTAGATGTTTTTAGGCCTTAGCCTTTTGTTCCATCTGGAGGAGGCCGTAGCCTTCTCCTTTAGATATTTTTAGGCCTTAGCCTTTTGTTCCATCTGGAGGAGGCTGTAGCCTTCTCCTTTAGATGTTTTTAGGCCTTAGCCTTTTGTTCCATCTGGAGGAGGCCGTATCCTTCTCCTTCAGATATTTTTAATCCTTATCCTTTTGTTCCATCTGGAGGAGGCCGTAGCCTTCTCCTTTAGATGTTTTTAGGCCTTAGCCTTTTGTTCCACACAATATGGTCGTAGCCCTTCATTCATTGGAGATGGCCGTAGCCTTTCATTCATTGGAGATGGTCGTAGCCTTTCATACAATATGGTCGTAGCCCTTTATTCATTGGAGATGGCCATAGCCTTTCATTCATTGGAGATGGCCGTAGCCTTTCATACAATATGGTCGTAGCCCTTCATTCATTGGAGGTGTCCGTAGTCTTTCATACAATATGGACGTAGCCCTAGTCCCTATGATGTGCTATTCATACCGACCGGTGTGCTTAGCGCATCAGAATAGATATGCGAGCGATTCCGGACATCTCCTTCGTTGCCTCATTAAAAACCTCTCTGGGAAAACCCAATTGGGACAAAACCCGGCGGAGGGAAAAAGAGTACGACTTGGGGGGTGTCTCTTAGAAGTGGAAGCGCTTGAGGTGAGAGATATTCCAGTTGTTTTGGAGTATCTTTCCATCCATGGTCTCCAGCTTGAAGGCACATTTGTCTGCTGCTGCGATGATTTGTAGGGTCTGTCCCAATTGGTTCCCAACTTTCTCTCGTTGGGATCCTTTGATGCCAGTGTCTTGGCTTTTAGTATGTAATCGCCCGTCTTGAGTGGGTGAATTTTCGTCCTTTTGTTGTAGTACCTATCGATCTGCTGTTTTTGCGCCACTAACCTGATGTGGGCCATTTCTCTTCTTTCTTCGGCCTCGTCCAGGTCTTGTAGTCGGCTAGTGTCGTTCTCATCTCCGCTTATGTACGAATATCTAAGACTTGGTTCGCCGAATTCAACTGGTTTGATGGTGTCGGTTCCGTAGACTAATGAGTAGGGAGTTTCTCCTGTGGAGGATTTGGGGGTGGTTCTATATGCCCACAATACTTCTGGTAGCAGCTCAGGCCACAATCCCTTGGCGTCTTCAAGTTTCTTCTTCAGGATGTTTAATATAGTCCTGTTGGACGATTCTGCTTGGCCGTTGGCGGCTGGGTGATATGGCGTTGAGAGTATCCTTTTGATGTTCCATTTGTCAAAAAAGTCGGTTGTATTTTGTCCTATAAATTATCATCCGTTGTCGCATGTTATTTCCCTGGGGATGCCGAAGCGACAGATGATGTTCTTCCAGATAAAGGCTATGACTTCGTTCTCGCGGATTTGGGTGTAGGTGCCTGCTTCTACCCATTTAAAAAAATAGTCAATTAAAACTAACAAAAAGCGTACCTTTGCTCGTCCGGGAGGCAGCGGTCCGACTATATCCATCCCCCATTTGATGAATGGCCATGGGGAAGTGACCGAGTGGAGAGGTTCCCCCGGCTGATGTATCATGGGAGAGAACCTTTGGCACTTCTCGCATCATCGGACGTAGTCTGCCGCGTCTTTCTTCATTGGGGGCCAATAATAACCGGCCTGTATTAGGCACCGCACGAGTGCTCTATTTCCTGTATGGGCGCCACAATGACTCTCATGGACTTCTTCCAGTACCAGAGTCGTCTGATTGGGGCCCAGGCACTTGGCTAGGGGTCCTCCAAAAGTTCTTTTGTAGAGGTTGCCGTTCATCAGGCAGTATCTGGCTGCTTGCGTGCGAAGCGTTCTGGCTTCTTTTTTGTCGTGCGGTAGCTGCCCTTCCTGCAAGTATGACAGGAACTGGTTGCGCCAATCCCATGTTAGGTGTATAGAGAATACCTCGCTACGATCGATGACGGAATGCATGAGGGTGACGGTGCTTTCCTTGTTCAGGTTAGTAGCCGCTGCGGCCAGTTTGGCCAATCCATCGGCTTCGGAGTTATGTACCGTACGTACTTGCTCGAAGTAACATTCATCGAATTGGGCCATCAATTTACAGACTTCGGCTTGATACTTTTGTAATTTTTGCTCCTTGATTTGGTAGGCTCCGCCAACTTGATTTATCACAAGTTGTGAGTCGCAGTGCAAGACCAGTCGGCGGGCTCCATATCTGGCAACTAATTTCAAACCTGCAATAACGGCTTTGTACTCTACTTCATTGTTAGTCATCTTGGGGCATCGTATGGACGGGCGAATGACCTCGCCCGTGGGGACCTCAAGAACGAGTCCCAGTCCCGATCCCGAGGCGTTCGCGGCCCCATCGGTGTGGAGTATCTAGGGGTCCATGTTAGGGGCCGTTTGCAGGGCCTCCTTCTTAGCCTCAGTCAAGATGTCGGTGCTGAAGTCGGCTATGAAGTCGGCGAGGACTTGTGATTTGATGGCGGTTCTAGGGATATAGGTGATATCGTGCTCGCTGAGCTCTATAGCCCATCTGGCGAGACGACCCGAGGGTTCGGGCTTGTGCAGGATGCTTCTTAGAAGGAAGGTGGTTACTACCCGGATGGGGTGGCATTGGAAGTAAAGTCTCAGCTTTCAGGAAGCCGTGACCAATGCTAGTGCCAGCTTTTCGAGGTGTGGGTACCGAGTCTCGGCGTCCACTAGAGTCTTACTAATCTAATAGATAGGTGATTGCGTACCTTTCTGCTCGCAGACGAGCACCGCGCTGACTGCGACCTCGGAGACGAGCAGATATATTAGTAGGGCTTCCTTTGGTTCCGCCTTTGCCAGTAGTGGCGGGGACGTCAGGTACACTTTCAATTCTTGGAGGGCCTTGATGCATTCGTCATTCCAGTGGAAACCGTTATCCTTCCTCAACACATTGAAGACCTTGTGTCACCTGTTTGATGATCGGGAGATGAAGCGAGAGAGGGCGGCTACTCGGCCTATCAACTTTTGAACCTATTTTTTGCTAGTAAGCGCTTCGAGTATCGAGGCAATCGCCTTGATCTAGTCGGGGTTGACCTCGATCCCCCTCTGTGATACAAGGAAACCGAGGAACTTCCTAGATGCTACACCAAAAGCGCATTTTTCGGGGTTTAACTTCATCCCGTAACTGTTCAATATTTCGAAGGCCTCTCGCAGGTTGATCGATATAGTCCTCCTTTTTTGCCGATTTAACCAGCATGTCATCAATATAAACCTCCATGGTCTTCCCGAGTTGTTTATTGAACATCTTAGTGACCAACCTCTGGTAAGTGACCTCCGCGTTCTTCAGCCCGAACGGCATCACCCTGTAGCAGTAAGTACCTTGGTGGGTGATGAAGGTGGTTTTTTCCTGATCCTCCTCGGCCATTAGAATTTGATTATAGCTAGAATAGGCGTCCAAGAAGCTCAATAACTCGTGCCCTACTGTGGCGTCGATCAGCTAATCGATGTGGGGCAGGGGGAAGGAGTCTTTAGGGAAGGCCTTGTTTAGGTCGGTAAAGTCCACACACATCCTCCATTTTCTGCTTTTCTTCTTGACTATTACCACGTTGGCGATCCATTGCTGGTACTTTGACTCCCTGACGGAGCCGTTGGCTAGTAACTTGTCTACCTCCTCCCGGACTACCTCGTTGATGGCGACATTAAATTTTCTCCTGCCTTGTTTCACTGGTGGATGTAATGGATCCACGTTGAGCCGGTGCGTGGCAATATCCACCGAGATCCCTGGCATGTCTGCATGGGAAAAAGCAAACGTATTTGCATGTTTAGTCAAAATTTCATGGTACTTACCCGGGTTCACGAGCCCGTGACCGATGTAGGCCTTCTTCTCAGGGTTGTTCTGGTCTAGTTGAACCGGGTCGAGCTGCTCGGCCGTAGCATTGCAGGCTTCTATGATGGCTGGATCCCTTATGGCATCGGCTGTCAGGTTTGCTTGATCCCCGACATGGTTGATTGCTATGCCTTCACGTTTTCCCTACTTAGTTGTTTTGTGTTAGCGCAATCTTGAGTTATTTTGTAGTACTCCTGCGCTGTGCGCGGCTCCCTCTTAATGCTGAATATTCCCCACGGGGTAGGGAATTTCATTACTTGGTACAGGATTGATGGGATCGCTCGCATGACGTGTATCCATGGGCGTCCAATAATGACGTTGTAGGCCGTCAATAACAACAATAACAATAACAACAACACCCCAATCCCATTTACAGCTTGTTTGGATGGTTGTTCTTCATTGTATCATATTGTATTGTTATCCCAAAACTGTTAACCCATATCCACACGCGTTAGTTCATGCCATACATTAGTTAACACAAATCTAAGAAGGAATTATCCTTGAGATGATACGAAGTTAATCCTATTGATCTTAAGTGATACAAGGGTGCATAAGGGTGATTAACAAGTATTAGAAGTTAAACGAATCAAGGATGTTGTAACTCGTATTTTCGGGTAAACCTAGAGGTTCTTAATACAATAAAGTGGTAGTGTTTTTAGGTATTTGAATCATATAATATCCGTGTCATAAGTCTTGAAGTCAAACAAGTTATGAGACAAAAGTCAACAAAAGTTATCGCAACTTAGGTTCGTAATTTTACTTAAACATTAGGTCAAATGTTACTAAGATTTATCCCAATTTACTTAGAATTATAGAGTTATATAACCACAAAATTGAAGATCAATGAGTCTAGTTTCTAACGCATTAAACCGTTCGTCGATACGATCTCGGAGCAGAGAGATATTCGCATTTTCGCGAGACTACGCCAAGCACCTCTCTGTGGGGCCCACTTAGGCGGTTTAAGAAATTCGGATCTATATAGGACGCCTCCAACCCGTTTTAAGTCATTTTTTTTCACTATTTTCAGACCTTATAACCCGAGGAACACCCTCTCAAGGTTCTCTCAAGATTCAAGATCCAAACAAAGGCAAACAATACAAATCAAGTGTCGGGAATCCCGTGGCGCTAGTAAGTCTCTTATTCTTCTTGTTGTTGCTAATTTTTGTGTTGTCCAGCTCGTGTGGGAGGTTGTTATAAAGGGTTTATGTTCTGTAAATACTCCCTCAAGTTATTAATATCAATCCTAGGTGATTTCAAGCCTTCTAAAGTGATTCTAGTGCCGAAAAAATACTAATTGATTGCTAGTTTCGCTTCCTTGTTGTTGTGGCATAATTGGAGGGATATTTCGTGGAGAATTAAGGTCAAATTGGAGTTGTTCTCTCTGTATAAAGGTAAGTAACCTCTTAATCTATAGATATTTAAGATTATCCATATTGCGGCTAAGTCATTGAAGATAGAACTTTTGAAATATATATCGAAATGATTAGTAGTAATGTTATCGGTTGTTGGACTATTTTGGGATGTTCAATATGATTAAAATTGATGTTGTTTGGGATGTTTGGTGATTGTTTTCACTTATGTGAAGTCATATAAATAGGGGAGGTTCTGTCCATTTCATCGTAAAATAGGTTGTGGTCTATACATAATAGTAATGACGCTTGAATGATAACTATAGTATTGTTTCTCTTTTTGTAGACTAAAGAGTCGTGAAATTTGCATAGCTTGAGATTGGGGCAGTATATACAAGGTATGTGAGGCTATCCCTTTCCTTTTTTTTTCACGACTTCGATTGTACATATGAACGAGCATCCAAAGATACTCCACTCTTAAAAGCTAGCAGTACTTACATTATTTCCTCTTTTAAGGAACGATTGATGTTGATGTTGCTTCTCTTATTCTTATGTTATCAATCTTGTTGGTACTTCCTGATTCCTATAAGGTTCATAGTGAAGAGTTAGTCCTAATAATGTGTACAGAGGATACCGACCTTACGTCACTCCGAAAGGTCTAGAACGTGTTTCCATGAGTCGAGCACGCATTATATATATGTATCTATTTTACTCTACCGAGCCGCGCTATAGTCGGCCGGGGTATGGCACCTATTGTGCAACAACTGATCAGTTGGGTTTTACCAAGCTCCACATGGCCTGGCACGATTATACCGAGCCTTATGATGGCCGGGTACATTTTTACTAAGCCTATTACGGCCGGGTATGATATGATGATGATGATGCCCACAGAGGCGTATGTTTTAAAAGTTTATGTATTTATACAAATATATTATGCATTTCATGTTAGTAGTCCTCAGGGGTACTCAGATGTTACAGGTTGTATATTCTTTATCCATGCATACATTGTTGTTCGTATTTATGGTTCCTTGCCTTGCATACTCATACTTTATTCGTACTGACGTCCTTTTATTTGTGGATGCTGCATGTCGTGCTGTAGGTCCTGATAGACAGGCAGTTGCGGCTCCCTCACCACAGTAGGTTGTCCAGTTCAGCGGCGATTGGCGAGATCCCTTCTCCGGACTTGTTGTGGTCTTGGTATGCACTTTTGTTTTAGACATTATGGGTATGTCAGGGCCCTATTCCGGCTATGTTGCAGCACTTATGTTCCTTTAGAGGATCATAGACAAGTGTCGACTTATGTATATTTTGGTATGCCTTTTCGGCTGGTTATTTTTGTATAGTTTTCATGGTAGCGTGGTAGCTTGTATCATATGTATATAGTTTCTTGATTGTTTGGTCATCTCATGTTATGTATGTTCATGCCATTAGATTTTACAGTTGGTTGTTCATGATCCATGTCTACCATTTATACTGATCTTGTCAGCCCCAAAAGATAATAAACAAGGTTAGATAAAATGTGCGTTAGTGCCCGGCAAGTAGGGCCGGGTGCTAGTCATGGCCCTTCAATTTGGGTCGTGACAAAAACAATGTTTATTTTGATTGTTTCATTAAAATTGATTGTACTGTATTGTTAAATTCATTATTTCGGAACAATAAAAAGTCCCTTTTTTTGAAACAAATCGATTTGGTATGGTGAGATTGTTTCCTATTTTTCTTTCCAATTATGTCCAAACTTATTACCGCACAATTTTATTTTATCATTTACCTTTTTTCTCTATTTTAACTCCAAATCTCCAACCTATAATCTACTTTATTTTTTTTCTCAAACTTTTGCCGCCAACGTTAAAGGTGTTTTGTGACCTCTTATTTTATTTTTTCTCCTAATTTGCTTTTAACTCAATTCTAACTAGATGTGCTCCTTTGTTTTGCCTTCTTCTATCTTGCTCCTTTGTTCTGCTTTCTTAATGTATTTTGCCTTCTTGTGTTTTAAATTATTTTTATGCATTTAACATTTAAATAATTATGGGTATTTTAGTAAAATTATCAATTACAGTACAGTACTACGATATAGTCAAACTAAACAACAAAATGAAATAATGATCCAAGCAAGAGTGTTACTGAGGTCTGGGGAGGGTAGTGTATGTACGAAGACCTTACCCCTACCCTGGGGTAGAAAGACTATTTCCAAATAGACCCCCCGGCATCCTTTCCTCCAAGAACTTCCTACCTTGCTCTTGGGGAGACTCGAATTCACTACCTCCAAGAACAATATATATATATATATATATATATATATATATATATACTTTGTATAATCCTATATAATCATGTATGTTTGTGTGTATTCTCATAGTTATATAGAATATATATGATTATACACAAGTATACAAGATTATACATAATTATAACTATATATATTTGTGTGTATTCTCATAGCTATAAAGAATTATACATGATTATACACAAGCATACAAGATTATACATAATTATACAACATAGATAATTATAAAAAAATTGCCTTCAGATAGTGTATATTATTATATATTTATGTATAATTAACGTATGACTATGTATAACAATGTATATAAGGTGTTTAATGATGTAATTTTTTATTTTTTTCCAGTGAAATAAGAATATTCCTTACAAAACTTTAAATTTTGCAAAAAAAAAAAAATATAAAAATTAAATTATAGACTCTAAGGATGAATATACTTTTATTTTTTACTTCAACTTCCTGATATTGTGAAGTTTAGGAAATACTATACAGAGGGAAGTAAAAAATAAATAAGAATAAAAATAGAAAAGATAAAAATGAAAGTAAAAAGCAAAAACTGATTTAGCTGGGCATTTGCATCTGCTTTTTGTGCCATATTTTAACCTGTGCCCGTTTTGCAAAAAAAATTCAAGCGTACCCGCTTTTTTACATAACTTCAGCACGCGGGGCTGAAGTAGCAAAGACAATCACACAAAACTTCAGCATTTTAGTTGCCTGGCCTGAAGTTCAGCTCTAGAGCTGAAGTCTCCCGGCTACTAAACCAAAACTTATAAAATAAAACTTCAGCTCTAGAGCTGAAGTTTGCGAGTTATAAAATAAATACTTTAGCTCTAAAGTTGAAGTAAAGTTTAATTTTATAAGTTTTTGTTTAGTAACCGAAAAATTTCAGCTCTAGAGTTGACGTTTGCCAGTGATAAAATAAAAACTTCAGCTCTAGAGGTGAAGTATTTTGCACATAGGGATTTGCCTTCCATTTTTGGTTTTTCTTTTTCCCTCATATTTACGTATGCCCTGCAATATCCAGTCTAGTACGCAAACACTATAAAGTTCCTCCCCAATTCATATTTCGACAAAAATAAGCTATGTAGTACTCTTTATATTAATGTATGAAAATGTACTGTACTTCTGTGCTTAAGTTAATCCATTGATAATTTAAATAAATGTGCAATTGAAATAACACGTAAATTTAAGTGGTCATAAATTAATAGAGGCTTTGATGAGTTTAAGAAGTAAAAATCGTTACAAGTATGAATTCGAGGGGATCAGATTGTAGAAGAAGAAAAAAGAAAATGATGGAGGAGCAGGGGAGGAGGAAGGGAGCTAAAGGTTTTTAACAAGTGGGTACAAGTTAAAAGTTTTTAAACAAATGGGTATATGTTAAATGGAGGCGATCAAATAGGACGCCTTATGCAATTTTTACGATTTAATGGTGATTTTGATTGTAGTTGACGGAGTTGTAAGTTAGGCGGCTAAAAATTGTGTGTGAGCTACCGAATAAAAACCGTATTTGTGAGTTAGACGGCAAAAAGTATTATCTCCCAGTGAATTTATGTGAAATTACCCCTTCTTTATTTCAAAGTTTTGTACTTAGGTTTGTGCTTAAGGTCATATGCCTTGATAAGTAGAGAGAGCCGAGGTGTATGATGCTTTGTAGGTGTATATTTTTTTGTTTGTCTGTAGTAATATTTCACATTATTAACATAGAATTTTTACATAGATATGCTTAATACTACACTCATCATTTTTATAGAGATTTTTTCTTAATTACTTATCCTATACATAATTACTAGTTGTATAAGTATAAAATAGTGTATTATACTCTATCTCCCTCCTTTTCTACTCTCTTCATTACCAACTAAACTTGGCAGCAATTTATTTTATTATAAAAATAATTTTCATTGAACTTAACTTCCTAATCAAGTCAGTGATCTTTTGTATGAATCAGATCCTTATCTTTTGCAATAACGAACTTGGCATAGTCGAACTTAACTTCAGTGAAACTATTAAGTAATCACAATTCCCCTATTTTAAAAAATAAAAATAAAATGCCAGAAACTATACAAAACTGCAATTCCGTTAAAAGCTTCATTAACAGCCATTAAAATTTTTGAAGCTTTGAACTAAAAAAATTGAGTTTCACAAAATTATTATTTGTTTGAATTGGGTGTTATTGCAAATAATTAAGAATGATTTTTAAAATTTATATCTCAATTTTGAGGAGGTGATTTGATGAAAATTAAGTTTTCTTGGTTGGATTTTCAGACTGAATTTGGAAAAAAAGAAAAACAATAATATATAAATAAGTTGTAGTATATATTATGTATGTCGGGTGTATATTATTTGTATATTCCGTGTATCACTGGACATACAATCATATACACACAACATACAAAATACATTCAATAATATAATCGTATGCAAGTTGTATGTACGCTAAGTTTATGTAATAACATATTTGTGTTCAAATTATATACAAAATTGTATGTTTTAGGCGCTGATTGATGGGTTTGGAATGAGAAATTTGAAGTTCTATATTGATGAGTTTGTGTTGCTTATATAACAACTAAAATAATTTTAAATTGAGACTTTTTAGATTGAACCTACTTAGGTGAGGGAAATATGAACACAAACGTTTTATATTGAGAAATTTTAAAATCTCAATGTATTTACCCATTGATTTAGAGTATGAAAATTTGAAGAAGAGTTGTCCGCAATTAGACTAAGCTTCAAAGCTTAACAACAGCATTTTGCTCGATGTTAGCGATCCGAATAAAAGTGCAACAAATCTAGAATGGCAGTGATTCAGTGAAGGTGATACTGGAGCCCAAAATATGAATACCCCATTGGAGTCTTCTTTAAAATACCTGCTCCATATCCCACGTTTCAGATTTGGCTCTTTACTCGAAGCTTTTGGAATCAAAATCCCAATAAGAACAGGAGGAAGAAATTTGAATCACTTACTCCATTTGTTATTCCGTAGGACTAGGGCCGGACATAATTTGATAAAAATATCGAATTACCGTATCAAAAAGAAATTTTAGTATTTGCTATTTGGTTTAAATTTTTAAAATTTTTTGGTATTATGTATGATATTTTGTATTTACAAAAATAATACTAAAACATCGATACCATATTGAAATATATAATAAGTTATACAATATACATATTATTAATTATAACATACTAAGTTACATAATATTTTCTCTTAAAAATAGCACGAGCTAGTCAGTTTTCAGACTGGTCATTCAAAATAGCAGTGCTTGCAGAATCATTGAAAAATAGCCACTATTTTACTGTAACACAGAAAGTTCCAGCATAATATATTGGAAATTGGCGCACTTGTGTATGAACTGCCAGCATATTATGCTGGACCGGTATATTATACTGGAACTCCAGTATAATATGCTAGAAGTTCAGTATATTATACTGGAATTCTAGTATATTATGCTGAAGTATTTTTCGGATTTTGAACAGTGTTTTCGCTCAGATTTATATTTGCTTGAAAAGTGGCTAAATTTCGATTACTTTTAAAACTGAGGCTATTTTTGAATGACCACTTGCAAATCTCGCTATGCATGCTGAGGCTGGGAAAAAAGCCCATGTACAGGAAAATGGAGGAACAAGGTAGGTATAACGACCCTATCGGTTGTTTTGAGCATTTGCATTCCGTTTAGCTATTTGAAGCCTTGAGCAGCGTCATATAGCATATTCTGACTTGTGTTAATCGTCGGTTTTGGTTTCAGGTTATTCGGAGTTGGCTTGGGAAGGAGGAATTTCATGATTGAAGCTTTAAATTGGAAGAGTTGACCGAGTTTGACTTTTTAGTATTTGACCTCAGATTGAAGTTTTGATGATTTCTGAGGTTCGGATGATAATTTTGAACTCGAGCTTATGTTCGGATGTGCATTTGGACATTTCTAGAAGGTTTCAGCGCTAATTGGCAAAAGTTGAAAATTTGAAAGTTTGAAAGTTCATAACTTTGGCATATAGTTGACTTTGATGATATCGGATCTGGATCGTGTTTTCGGGAATCGTAATAGCTTCGTTATGTCATTCGGGACTTGTGTACAAAATTTGAGTTCATTCCAGGTTGATTTGATATGTTTCGGCGCGAGTTTTGGAAGTTGAAGATTCAAATTTTATTAAGTTCGATTTGAGGTATGATTCATCATTTTGATGTTGTTAGGTATGATTTGAGCCTGGAGTAGGTCCATGTTATGTTACTGAACTTGTTGGTATATTTAGACAGGGTTCCGAGTGGCTCATATATGTTTCGGGGTGAATTTTGAACGAGTTTGGGCATTTCGGCACTCTGATGATATTCGGGAACAATTGGAGTGCGGAGGGAACATTTTGGAGTGTTGAGGCAAAGCCTCAGGTGCGGACCGCAGAGGAAAATTGCGGATCGCAGAGGAAATGTGCATACTGCAAAAAGGAGAATCTGCAGGTTCGATGGTCTGACTTCGGAAGCTTATATCCTTTAATCTACAAGGAAATTGGATATTCCAAAAATTAAAGTTGTAGCCCTTGAGTCTAGTTTCCAGAAAATTAAACCAATCATCATTTAGACATTTATACAGAAAGTTATGGGCATTTTATTGAAGCCTGATAGTGCAGACACTATTGAAGTGCAACCGCAGAATCTTGATTGCGACCGCGGATCCAAGAATGTGCGAACCGCACAAAAAATGTGCTGTCAACGCAATGAGAGGTCAGATTTTGTACTATATAAACAAGGGTTAGAGTATTATTTCACATTTGGACTTTGGGAGCTTGGTTGGTGGCAACGTTTTGTGAGTTTTTCAAGAAATTCATCGGGGTAGGTGATTCTAATTCGGAATTGGTTAATATACATGAATATATTATTATTTTTATAATTTAATTAGTATTTTTGAGATGAAAATTGGGGGTTTTAGCCTAAAGTCTTATAGGGTGAATTTTTGAGTTTTGAACATCAATTTGGAGTCGGATTTGAGTGAAACTAGTATGATTGGACTCGTAATTGAATGTAAGTTTTGTTGGGTCCCGAGATGTAGGCCCGGGTTGGGCCTTTGGGACTTTGGTTAAGGAATTGACCTTTATTATTTGGAATTATTTCCTTGGGTGTATTTGATGTATTTGAGTTAATTTTGGCTAGTTTCGAGCTGTTCAAAGGTCGGTACGTGCAAGATGGTATTTTTTGGAGCATCGTTTGGCTTGCTCTATATTGGATTGAGCTTGTTCAAAGTAAGTAACATTTCTAAACTTGGTATTGAGGATATGAAACCTCGAATGACGTATTATGTGTCTGGTGTAGGGCTGTGCACGGTTTGGATCATATTTAGTACATTTCGGATTCGAGTTTTGGATTTTGGATTCTAGAAAATACAATCCAAATCCGATCCGAATTATATCAGATTGGATCGAATTTTAAAGTTTGGATTGGATCAAATTTCGGATCGTATTATTATGCCTCAAAGTTAAACTAATACATATACTTTCTTTTTTAAAAAAGCAATACATTAAAAAAATCTTGTTTATGCAATTATAAGAGTACTATGGTGACAATATAGCTAAATATAATAATTGTAAAGGTAATAACTTAAAGGTCGATGTAAAAGAAGTACTAACTATCCAAAATTAAAGTGTTGTATTTATACATGCTCTAATAATTTTGGATTTCTGATTGGATCAGATTAATATATATCAATCTGAATCCGATCCAAAATTCAAAAATTTTAAAAATACAATCCGAAATTTGAAATCCAAAATTGAATGATTAAGTTCGGATTTCAGATATCCGATCCGAATGAACATCCCTAGCCTGGTGTTGAGGTGACGCATATGCTATGTGCATGTGGACGTGCACCTTGTATATTATGATTGCATTAATTCTGTGATATTGTGTAGTTACCCGATCTTACCTGTAACCATGAAATCTCTACGTGCTAGAGCTATTGAGTTGTGATTCATATTAGAAACCATGCCATATTTATTCTGTTGAGACCCACTGAAGTCATTTCGGCTATTGAGTTATCAACTTACACTGCATTTACATACTCAATCATACACATTCATATGCTTATCATATCTTAGTGTCTATTAGCATTTATTGATACATCAAATTTTTGGGCTGATTTTTCATGACACTGAGAGCCCGAAAGAATGGAGATATTGATGACTGAGCGTGGCTGGGGGCCTGATTGTGAGGATATACATGGAATTCGACTGCATATTGCAGCATGTTTCATTAATTTATCCCCTGATTGGCTTGTTATAGCGCTTGTGCTGGTGGAGCATCTCCGGAGTCTGTACATCCCCCTAGTGAATGCTGGTACCTACTGAGTGTGAGTGTAGAGTGCCGAGTGATTGGGAGGATTGAGTGACTGTGAGGATTGAGTAGTTGTGAGGACTGAGTGACTGTGAGGACTGAGTGATTGTGAGGACTGGGTGACTGGGAGGACTGAGTGAATTGATACTTTGATGGTATGCTTATGGTTTTATCACTGAGTCGCGTACCATCGCTTGAATGAAGACACCCGACTGGCCCGATTTTTCTAAATGCCCCCCACCGGCCCTTCTCCTTTTTGGGTCTGGATTTTTCGCGACGTTTCACGCATTTGACATGCACACTTGACATACAAGCATAGAAATGCATTTTTCCTCATGTTGTACGGTATCACGTCATTCATGACTTCTCACATATATTGCCATATATGCATAGAGATGTATTTTCCTCATTCCATTTGAAAATTAATATTTACCTGTTGAAAGCTTTTTGGGAAAAATTATAGTTTTCAAACTTACTCATATTTTTGACAATTTCGGTAAAAGATTTGGTTTTTACTGATTTACTTGAAAAACGGATCTATTTTCTGGAACTCTGAATGAGCTGAGCATTTTATCTCTGAGTTATCTTTTATTACTTTTATTATGCTGTTATGAATACTTGTTGGCTATTGATGTTGGACCCAAGCTTTGTTCCAACTCGTCACTACTTTCAACTTAAGGTTAAGTTTGTTACTTATTGAGTACACGAGATCAGTTGTACTCATACTATATTTCTTCACCTTGCGTGCAGATGTTTGACTGCTAATGTTGTTGTGTTCAATGTGAGTTGGATTTGATGTACATGTGTTCCGGTTGTAGATGCTTCTTGTTCCTGGTAGCCTTAGATTTATAGAAATTTGTTTATGTACATATCGAACAGATGATGTATTTATTTCATACTAGTTTTATAAATTCTAATCTTAGAAGCTCAGAATTTGTACTACTAGTCTTTGGAAAATGTATAAGATATAGATATTTTCTTTTACTTAGTTGTCTTATTAATTTTATTGAAATTGGATAGTTGTTAATTGGCTTACCAAGCGGTCTAGGTTAGGCATCATCACAACTAATTGGATTTTAGGTCGTGATATTATGGTGCAGGTTTTGACTCTAATTCTCTAGGATGCGAGGCATGTTAACGTAATACTTATTTTGGTAACTTAATCTTATTTTACGATTTTATATCTATGAGTACTTTAATTAAGAATAACTATGACTTTATGCACTAGTTAATATTGAAATTTAAAAAAATCGAAGTTATCAAACTTAATAAAGAGAAATTGAAAGAAGAAAAGCCGAACCATACATAATATAACTAGGTACGACATTGATATAACATTTTAAGAAATCAAGTACCAAACCCGAATAGTACCGTAATCACCAACAAACACCGCTTTGTTTGACCATAAAAATGGTGAATTTTTAAGGAAAAATAAAATGTAGTTGAGTTCAAAAATGATATTTAAAATTTAAAATTATGTTTGGACATGCATTTCACTTGAAATATATTGTAATTATGTGAGTGAAGAATTTTTTTTCAAAAGAACTTATTTTGTTTTGAAAAATTCATTTTCGAAAAACTTAAAAACTTATAAATTTTCATGGATAAATACGTTATTGAAAAAAAAAATTATGGACAAACAGGTCCTTCGTGTGGTTATCTTTGTTTTCAGCACCTCACAAAAACATTACTCTGTTTTTAAAATTGTCATAATTTTATCTTCCTAATTTACCTTTAATCAATTCAATTCACTTTGGCTGGATCCACTTGATATATAAGTTTATTTTTTTATGAGGAGAAAATATGTGAAATTCATTATTATTCATTTAAATGGATAAGTGTTTTTTGTGCATATATTTAACTTACATGCAGTGACAAATCCAAAATTTTAAAATTATTAATATTAAAATTTTTTTTTATTGTGAATGCTCACTCAATAATAATTACCTATGTAAATTGAGCTGTCGCTATTTTCTTGCAAATAGGGACCTAAATGAAGTTTGCAACGAAATGTAATGATAAGCTCTTCTTTTAATTGCAAGCGTTTCTATTTTGTCTTTGGAACTCGGAGCTCATTATTGCTTTCCCACATCCCGCAATTTAATGAACCACACGGAATTGTGGGTTATTATCTATTGCACCTAAGAGGTCGTTTGGCTAAATTTATAAGCCGGTTAAATTGATTTATAAATATTTTTTGATTTATTTATGTATTTCATAAAATTAAAAGTACTTAAAAGTTAAGTACTTATTATTAATTTCAACACTTTTATCCGAACACGTAGCTGCTTATTTTTCAAATTAGCTTCAGCATTTAAAATGCTTTTCAGCACCTAATGTTTATCAACTACTCTAAATCAGCTAAGCCAAACGGACTCTAAATCTAATTAAAGAGAAAATATACCTCCTCTATTGCACAGTCACATTAATTTCCCCAGACTTCTGCTTGGCAATTTACAATGATAGGAGTATATCATAATAATAAAAGAAAAAGAAAAAAAAAGGAAAATGAATTTAAGCCTAGGTCAAATTTCCTAAAAAAAAAACATAGTCAAATTACTCTCCGTATTAAATCAAGAGGCAAAACTATTAAGGCTGAGTTTAGTACGGTGTAAAAAAAAATATTTAATGATGTAAATTAATAATGCTGAGATTATTTTTTATCGATTGTTTGGTTTGGTGTATTAAAAATAATATATATTGCGTAAGTTTTTTATAAGAAATAAATTATTTGCTTACAATAATACTCTCCAAAAACGTTGGAAAGGATTTGAAAGAGCATTTTCGTCTTTATACATCCTTATCTATATATTAAAATTTTTAATATTATTAATATTATGATTTGTTATGTATAAGAATAGTGCTGAATATGATGTATAACTAATACATATATTAGTTATGTATATGTTGAAAAACACTATCAAATCTAATACGTATTATTTTTCCTATACGTCCCAAACGACCCCTTATTTTAAAGATTATTTCATTGTGAATTAATAGCCAGTTTGGCCAAGCTTCTTTTTGGCCAAACGTACTTTTATTTGGGCTAAAAGCACTTTTAGCCAAAAATTGAAGTGTTTTGACCAAGTTTTTGGAAGGAAACAAAGTGCTTTTGAGAGAAGCAAAAGCAATTTTTGAGAAGCAGAAAAAAGTAGCTTCTCTCAAAACCACTTTTGAAAAAAATACACTTAGAAGTAGTTTTTTACAGCTTTGCCAAACACTAATTGCTACTTAGAAGCGCTTTTCAAACTAATTAGCCAAACACAAATTACTTCTCACCAAAAGTATTTTTGAAAAAAATACTTTTGATAAGAAAAATACTTGTCAAAATAAGCTGATTTTCTATAAGTCTTATACTATATATTTATCTTAAACCTCACGTAGCAAACACAACAAATTGGATTGGTCCATACCACTTATTATCTTTAGTTATTGCCAAAAAGAATGACCCCTTTCTTTATTTAAAAATAATTTATTTTTATACATTAATTTATAATTTTATTTTATGCCACAAATTTAAAAGTATTTTTTTTCTCAAACTCCTTATTTAGTCGAATGAATTCACATAAATTAACGGTGAACTTCAAATTTTATACAAATATGCATTATAAAAATTGTTAACAACTACTCCTCTTATTGGGCTAGCAATGTTAGTACTATATTTAACCTCCAACATAGGACATAACAGGAGACCTTACTATTAAGATGAAACTTCGCTGTGGGTTTCATAAGAATAGGAGAAAGAAGAAATCATTGAGACTTGTGATACTATTAATTACCCTACTTTTTAACTATATTTCAAAATACATTATTTTAGTTATCATTCAATTCAAATGTGATTCTTATTTAATTCAAATTGAGGTGAGTGTGTGAGACTATGACTACTCAAGAGTGTCAGAGTGGATTTCAATTTTTGATCCTTTGGCTTTCTCAATTCTTCTTTACTGTATGCACCTTTGCTTTAGTTACTGTCATTCATTAATATCACCGAACAAAATTTTAAGGCTTCTCTAGTTTCTTGTCTTCTTCCTTTAATAACCCGATTCTTGTTTTTCATTTTAATTGACAATATCCTCTTCCTCCTATTTGCCTCTACCTTTCTTAGTCCTCACTTCTTTTCTTCCCAAACTCTTCTTCATCAGTTTCTAGTTGGATTTTTTTGGGGTTTCTTCAATTTTTGAAAAGTTCTAATCTTTTGTCATTTGGAAGGATTTTGTGGGGGTCATCTTCTTGAGAGTATTTGCTAAAAAGGGGCATTTTCAAAGGAATAATGTCAGCCAAGAATAAAAAATTTTCTTCACTACCTTTTTAGGATTCATGGAGGTAGAAAAAGATGGTGTCTTTGGAAAAAAATTACTTCTTTTAGAAATCCATCTGACTATAACTAGAGGAAAAGAAAGTGTGTTTGAAAAAAAGATCAGTTCTTTTTAGGATGTTAAAGCTTTGAAGCCTGAAATTGGTAAAAAGATAGTGTCTTTTGGAAAAAATTACTTCTTTTAGAAAGTTATCTGACAACAAAAAGAGGAAAAGATATAGTTTTGAGGTTATTAAAGCTTTGAAATTGTTGTAAATGGGGGAGAAGAAGAATATGCCAGCAGTTTGGTTTTCATTGAAGAGGTCTTTGCATTGTAAATCAGAGCCATCAGATGTTCATGACCCAAAAACAAAGAAACAATTAAGCACAATTTTGACTAGAAAAGGAGGGTCAAGGTCAGGTTGTTCAAGGTCTATAGCAAATCTCAAAGATGTAATCCATGGAAGCAAAAGACACTTAGAAAAACCACCAAGTTGTAGTCCAAGATCTATTGGTAGCAGTGAGTTTCTTAATCCAATAACTCATGAAGTTATTCTGAGTAATTCAAGGTGTGAGTTGAAAATCACTAGTTTTAATGGTTTTCAAGAAAGTAGTCCTAGCTCAACTTTTGTGGGTACTTTGAGACCTGGTACACCTGGTCCAGGAGGGAACCCTACAATGCATTATTTTAATTCAGGTTGTAGGAATTCAGTGGCAACTCCTACAAGAAGAAGTGCATCTTTTCTTGTTGATAAAGAAGGTAGTTTTCCTTGTAAAACTACAAGGCATTCACTTGATAATGATGTTAATGGAACTTCTTCAGTGGTCACATGTCATAAGTGTGGAGAGCAATTTGGAAAATGGGAAGCTCTTGAATCACATCATCTTTCTAAGCACGCTGGTAAAAATCTTGCCTTTTTTGCTTTTTCATCATTCCTTATTATCCATGCTTTTTTCAGTTTCTTGCTTATGCTTTAGATTATTTCCTTTTTAATTCTCTTTGTCTGAAAAAAAGTACTTGGTACATCTTTTAATAAGTCTCGTGTGGTTGCTTTACTTTCTCTTCTGTCTTTCTTCCCCCCCCCCCCCGGTACATTTTCAGCTTCAAAGCCCATTTTGCTATATATTTTTAGAGCTAGACATATTGCCCTTTATCAGTCAATTTGTTTGAATACTTCACTATGGTATCAGCAATTTCTGCTGAAATTGTTTAGCAGTTGATGATTGGTGGTGTTTGGTTTTGTGGGGTGGGGGGGATTGGTGGTGTTTGGATTAAAGTAGAATTTTGCTTCGACGTTGTCTGTCAAGTTATCATGAATCTCCACAATACATAATACATTGGGACGTGCTCGCCTAGGCACAGATTACATTGCCCCGACTTGTTTGGGCTTGAGGCATAGTAGTTGTTTTTATTGTATTCATTTTCTGCACTTGTTGGTTTAATGGTTTTGAAGAGCTTCTAAGCTTGTTGCATTTTACTCAATTGGACAGTGAGTGAACTTTTGGAGGGTGATTCTTCGAGGAAGATAGTTGAAATAATCTGTCGTTCAAGCTGGTTAAAATCAGAGAGCCATGTTGGTCGGATTGAAAGGGTCTTGAAAGTTCACAACACACAAAAAACTCTGGCTCGGTTTGAAGAATATAGGGAGATGGTGAAGATCAAAGCAAGTAAGCTCCCTAAGAAACATCCTCGGTGTATAGCTGATGGAAATGAACTTTTAAGGTTCTATGGAACTACTTTGGCGTGTGGCCTTGGCATGAATGGAACCTGCAGTCTCTGTGTATCCGATAAATGCTGCGTCTGTCGAATCATTAGAAGCGGATTCACCACGAAGAAGGAACTCAAAGGCGGGATTGGTGTCTTCACGACTTCCACAAGTGCAAGAGCTTATGAATGTATTGAGTTGAGTGAAGATGATCCATCGTTAAGAAAAGCATTGATCGTTTGCAGAGTAGTTGCAGGTCGAGTGCATAGGCCGTTGGAGAACATTCAAGAAATGGCTGGCCAAACGGGGTTTGATTCTTTGGCTGGGAAGGTTGGCGTTTACTCTAACATAGAGGAGCTTTACTTGCTTAATCCTAGGGCTCTTCTTCCTTGTTTTGTGGTGATTTGCAAAGCCTAAGGAAAATATAAGACAGACATGGTAGTGAAATTTTGTGTCGCGTATAGGCTTTTCAACATGTTCTTTTGCAGGAACTTTGTTTCTTGGAGTCTAAATTCTTGTTTCTTGCAATTTCTGTATCTGTTATTACCAAAATTTGTCAAAGCTAGATGATCCAAACTCTTTCTCTGTCTCTGCTGAATGTTGGTTGAGTTCAATACATGCATAGGGTAACAGAATGCAGTTCTTTGCACATAGTATAATATGGACAACTATAGATTTGGGACCATTTCTCAGCTTTTAGAAATGAATCTCTGATGACAAATCTGAGCAGTTTTGGACTACATTCTTGTGACTGCAATTCAAATGGTTGCAATGGCTTTAGAAATTTAAAGGTTGCTCAATCACTGCAGTTTACTTCTCAACTAGTAAAACAACCATATCAGTTTCAAGCAAGTTAGGGTCGGCTAGAAGAATTCTGTCTATAAAGAGACCAATAAATAGTGTTTTGATTGTGGTTTGACATGATTTAAACTTGGGATGGTCATATTAAAGTTTGAGTATGGGTGATTATCTTCAACAAAGTGATAAATAGAATTGCAGCAACCAAACAATTTAGGCATGTGGTCCTAGTTGGTAGTGTCATGCTTAAAAGAAGCTTTAATCTAAAAACTAAAAGACAGAATGAAGAAGATAAATAAGTCACTGTCTTGTTCCCTTTTGCATGCGACAAACTATTCATATTTTCTGTCATCTTCTTTTCCTTATTCTTGTAAATTAAATTTCACAATTTCAACCTACTGATTTGAAAACTCCTTTTGATTTTAAATAGTAGTATATAGTGCTCTTAATATCCATGTAAATGTCATGACATATTATATATCATAAAATTCTAAAAATCCTTTTGATATATGTCAACAATTCCTTTTCTTTTTTTAGTGTTCAATCAAACATTACTACAGTCAAATCTCTCTATAACAGCTTCGTTTATTCCGAAATTTTTTGGCTGCTATAGAGAAGTGTTATTATATAGGAGATATATTATAACATAATATAATATTCAGTTCCGAAAAACTCGATTTTATAGTAAATGACAATTATATAGGGATGTTATATAGCGATGTCTGACTGTATATAAAATGCAAAGCAAAGGATGTAGTTATTAATACATTTTTTGAAAATTCCGAATTCCACCTACATATAATATTAGCGTTGAGTTAATGATTTTGGTTGTGAATAGCTCATAATAAATGTTGCATGGCTATGCCAACTCAGAAGTATGCATTTGATTTTGATAGAGAAGACTTTCTAGATTGGGAGATGTTGAATTCAATAACCGAAGATGTTCGCTTCATTTGGCATTCATAAATGCTGATTTAGACAGTTTCTCTGCTTCAGCTGCCATTCTTTCCCATGTTAGTTTTAAATTTTAATGACTATCGGTTCATCAATTTTTATTTTTTTTTTAAATAAAAAAATTTGGGTCTCATTTCTCTAAATAGGAATAAGGGTAGTTTATAAATGGGGTAAAAAAATTCGCAGCTGACTAAGACAGCCTCTTGAGAAGGACCAGCACAGCTAGGAGTAGGAACCCATTTGCGAAAGGGTATAATTTCTACATATTATCGGTATAAAATAATTTTATGTCTTTCTAAAGTTAATTAAAGGTACATACATAGTGCAATGAAATACTTGACAAATAAGTTAATTAACCGTCTAAAGCAAATTAAATTATACATCATACTCCATCGTTCAATTTATTGTGACGCTAATTGATTCAGTACCAAGTTTAAAAATGAAGAAGACTCTTGATACTTATGGTCTAAAAAGATCCAAAAATATTTGTGTTGATACTTCGTGGGGTTGTAGGAATTCTATAAATAAATTATTTCTAAATAAGAAAAGATAACATCCATCTTCGAAAGAAGTGACTAAAAAGGAAACAATGCAGACATAAATTGATGTAAATGAAGGACTAATATTTTCCAAAAAACCAATATTTGAGTTGATGACATTGCTTCGATCATGTGATTGTAACCACCAATGAATCCAAGAATGAAAAAGTTTTCCTATACCTCTTTATAACAATATCACATATAACAACACTTTATCATTAAAGTCAAAAAAAAATTGAAACTAATTTCCATGTTATATTAATATATATTCTTGATAACAATATTTTGCTATAACATCCAAATATATTTAAAAAAAACGAAGTTGTTATAGAGATATTTGACCGTACTTCGAATCTAACAGTCATATAAGAGTCCTTGAAAATGCATTGCTTTTATAATTTTCTTTCAATTTTGACACAGAAATACAAGTCTGATCACGCATAAATATGTCCACTTCTCAATGTAATACCAATAGTATAAATAATTGAGGTCACGAAAAAAAGGACTAGAAATTCACTTGTTTTTTTTTTTTTTTTGGTCTTAACTTGTTGGATGTGTATCTTGCAAGATCATTGACAGTTACAATTCTGATTAATAGTTTGAAAATAACTCTTTTGACGTAATTTCATGGTCATATTCTACAATACTTAAGCAAAAATGAGTAACTTTTTGGACAGAGAATATTATTTAGTAATTTACTATAAGAAATAGTTTAGTGACTTTTGACGCAATAAAGTTACCATCCGTAAAATACAAAAATTACCGCTAACTGTTTTAGTAGAGAGTTGCTTTGAAAGGTACAAGGTCCCCGCATTGCAGACTCTTATATATAAAGTTGTCTTCATGTTGTCACGACTCAGAAAAAATAGTTTAAAAAGTAGTTTTTGAAACTTCCTATTGGGTTATAATACCAACCTCGAAATTCTTGGAAGACGACAACTAATAAGGCAGACAAAGCATATTTTCCGACATTTTGTGTGGCAACAAATTTTCATTAAAGCTGCAATCTACAGTAGCCGGTCAGCGGCTCCGACTTTAATTTGATAAATGTTATCACTTCTCTAACAATAATCACTTCCCGTTTGACAATAGATTTTGGCTTTCTCTTTTAAAAATAAATAAATAAAAGATTCTATTTATTCATAAAATATAATCAGTTTTTAAATAAAATTAAAAATTAAATTGTTTTTAAATTCTCAAAAATTGGTAGGGCAATTTTTGGGGTGAAATTCTTTCTTCCACTCATAAAATTTCAAGTGTTTTTCCAAATAAAATGCATGTCCAAATATATCTGTAGGTATATAAATTTTATTGGAATTAAATCTATAAAATATATTTTAAATCAAGATATATTAATTCAAATAAATTTATTGGACTAATATAATTGAATTAATTGTAAGCCCAATATATATGGATTAAATAAATAAGCCTTAATCCATTTAGCTAGTCCATTTAATTGGGCTAAAGTGATGAGCACACTTCATTAAGACCAAGATGACATCTTCTTAGAGGCTCAGTATCAAGCCACGTGTCAAATGATGTGGCGCACCAAGTTAAATGGAATGGCCAATATGATTATGCCACGTGTCAAAATACAAGGCATGCCAAGTCACACTAAAAGCCAATGAAATCGCGCCACGTATGCAAGTGACATGTTCTGGCAAATCAAATGCGACCATGTCACACTTCAATTTGATTGGCCGGAAAGAGTTTGTTTTTATCATAACTCTTCCCTTCCAAAACTATAAATATGGGTCTTCATAACTCAGAAAAGACACCATAAATTATAACAAGAAGCAAGACACAGCTCGTGGATCAAACACCACACATTTTGCTTCGACGTTGTCTGTCAATTTATGTAACGATCCGACTGGTCATTTTGAATAACTACATCCGGTTCGGAGTTTGAGATCAAAAACAGCTTCACCTTATGTATAATGACTTGTCTGCATGGCTGGATTCAATTTTCGGATGAATCGGAGTATTGGAAAGAAGGAATATAGTTCTGGAAGTTTAAGCGGAGAAAATTAGACCGGAATTTGACTTTTGAGTAAACGACTCCGGAATGAGTTTTGGGTGATGTTAGTAGCTTCGTATGGTAATTTTGGACTTAGGGGCATGATCAGATTGTGTTTTGGAGGTCTGTAGCTAATTTAGACTTCAAATGCCGAAAATTGAATTTTTGAAGTTTCTGGTCCGATAGTGAGAATTTGATCTAATGGTCAAAATGCAATTTCGAAAGTTGGAGTAGCTTCGTAGTGTTGAATGTGACGTGCTTGCAAAATTTCAGATCATTCAGACGAGATTTAGTAGACTTTTTTATCAAATGCATAATTTAAGAGTTCTTGGAGTTCTTAGGCTTGAACCCTATGTTAAATTGGTGATTTGATTATTTTGTGAGTGTTGTGAAGTATTGAAAAAGTTTGAATGATGTCATAGAATGTGTTGTTACATTTGGTTTGAAGTCCCGGGGCTCGGGTGAGTTCCGGAATGTTTTAGGCCTAAAATAATAGTCGTTGCTGGTCCAGAGGAGTTGGAGACCTCTGAACTCACCAATGTGGTCCACACAAAATTTTGTGCTGCTGCGTGGAGGCTTTGCGGCCGCACGAAATCCAGTGCGGTCCGCGGTGAGGAAACTTTCACTAGTCTGACTTCAGAAGCTCATTTCTTTTTATCTACAAGGAATTTTGAGATGATTCAAAAACGAAAGTTATAGCTCTTCGTGTCTAGTTTCGAGAAAGGTAGAAAAATCACAATTTGGACATCTGTAGAAAAAGTTATAGCCAAAATACTAAAGACCGTAACTGTAGTCAAATCCACCACGGATAGCATTGGTTTTTATGTGGTCAACAGTTGTGAAAATCCGGGAGCTGCACTATAAATACGAGGTTTAGGGTTTATTTCATATTTTGACCTAGAGAACTTGGATTTTGACGGTTTTTTGAAGGTTTTTCAAAAAATTCATTGGGGTAAGTTACTCTAACTCGGATTTGGCTAGAGCACATGAATCTATCATTGAATTCATCATTTAATTCGTGATTTGGAATGGAATTTGGGAAGAAATTTTTTGAAATATTTCAAAAATATAAAATAATATTTTGTAGGACCAAATGGTATCCTAATTGGATAATTTTGGTATGATTAGACTCGTGAGGGCATGAGAATTCTAAAAATATAAATTTTACCCGATTCCGAGATATGGGCCCAAGGGGCATTTTGGTCATTTTAGCTAATTTAGCGTATTAGCTTAAAATTTAACTATAGAATCAATTACTTGTGTCATACATTATTTTTTATTACCTACTGGAAGAGCCTATTTACTACACCCCGGGTAGGGATATAATGAAAAGCAAGGAGTTTTTCCAATTTAAGGACAGTCAGAATGAGATTTATTAATTTAGTTTCAGAGTCGCCACTTGGGAGATTAATGGTGTCCCAAATCACCGATTGAATATCGAACCGAGGAAAGTTTGACTCTGTTACAGTCTGAGAACTAGAAATCCGGATAAAGAATTCTGTTAATCCGGGAGAAGGTGTTAGCCACTCCTGAATTCTTTGGTTCTGGCACGGTCGCTCAACTGTTGTATTATTTTTTATTTGATTTCTATATATGTTCCATTTTATGTGCATTTATTAATATTCCGCTTTATTATTTCATTTTATAAAGAATTACAACGTCATAAAAATGTATCTCGGACCACGTCGTACCAGTACGTCCGTTGGTTTTAACACATTTCGACTTCATTGAGACTTGAATTTGAGTTACATAAATGTGAACCCGTATTTAGGAAATTAGTATTGTTATAAATCGCACCTAAAGCGTCTAACGTGTTATATCTTTTGAGAAGGCCGTGAAAGTCACTAAACGACCTCTCCCGGATACTAAGGATTTTAATAAGCAATTAAGGAGGGCCCCGCAATTGTATATTTGATCTAGAGAGGCTCGTCTCATTTTTATTATTGAAGGGTAATCTTAAAGTATACTATATTTTCTATTGATTTTTGTCTCTAAAAATGAAAGAAATACCTAGTTAATCATTTAAGAACTATTTGAACATTTGTTATTTGAATTCTCATATTTATTGGGCCTTGAAATTGGCCCAAGGATAGAACAAAATACAATCATACTTAAAAGGGATCTGGTATAGCCCAGCTCATATGAGCATGTAATATCAAAATTGGACCTATTAAGGTCATTTACGGCCTGAACTGGGCTGTTCGTTTTTAAATGCTACTCTAAGCCCAAATGTTAACCAAAACAACATTGAACATTCATCTAAATCAGCTTACCTATGTGCAATAACTAATTTTAAAGAAGATTTAAGATATTATCAAAGTTATAATTATTACTAAAAATAAACTAATGGAAATATACTTAACTCTTATTCGGGCTTTACTGCTTCTAACTAAAAACATTTCAATTTAACTATCATTAAAATCAGTTTTAACTACTATTATCAATTAAAATTTCATACTCAGATCTGTAAAATTGAAATACCAAAACGCTAAGGATTAAGTATGTAAAATATTCATTTTTGTCTATTTGTCAATTCTGATAATCAAATTATTTCTATATAAAACTAAACAGTAGGAAATTTTTTTCGATTTGCAGAATGACTGTGACATATTCTGAATCTAATAGTTGTCCTATCAATACTAATATTCTAAGTCCTATGAAATATCATTACAAGTACATCACAATCAGAGTTTAAGTATAGCAGTAATAGTCTGAAAATTAAAGTTTAATTACAATTAGACTATTCCTAACTGAATACAAGTATTCCTAGCTAAATTTTACATAGATCATTTTCATTTGTAAAAATAGAAATAAACTGAAGTGTTAAATGAACACTTCTACTTAATTTCTTCGAATTGTAACTACATCAAAATGTAGTAGAAATGTACCTGGAAATGAAATGAAGATCAATGAGAATTCTAGTCGAAATAACAGAACCAGGATCAGCAACAATAATAACAATAACAATCGATCAGCCTCAATCAACACCAATTGAACCACATAAATTACAGATCAACAACAGTAAACCAGCATATAACTGTGACGACCCAAAGGGCCATCACTTATTTAATTAATCATTTCGAGCTTCTGAGGCATTGAAAACCTCATTCTATGTTGCCTCGATTTGCGTGCACAATCCGGGCACAAAGCTGAAAAATATTTATGTTGAAATATGTGAAATATGTGAAAAAGTAGAAGAATTTTGATATTAATATTGATATGGTTGACTTTGGTCAACATTTTTGATAAACGGACCCGGATCCGTGATTTGACTGTCTCAGAAAATCCGTAGAAAAATATGGAACTTGGGCATATGTCCGGAATTGAAATCCGAGGTCTAGAACCCCGGTAAAAGAATTTTTCTGTTAAATTGTTTTCTGAAAATGTTTAAGGAAAATAAAACTAATTTTTTATTAAAAAGTACTGGTATCGGGCTCGTATTTTGGTTCCGACGCCCGGTACAGGTCATATATATTGGTTAAGCGCTTCCTGTAAAGTTTGGTTGAAAACGGACGTCGTTTGACGTGTTTTCGGCCTTAAATTGGAAAGTTTGGAAGTTATGAAATTTTGAAAGAATTCTTGAGATTTAAGGCTAAATTCCTTGATGTTGATGTTATTTTGGTGATTTGATCGCGCGAGCAAGTTCGTATGATGTTTTTGAGTCAGTGTACATATTTGGTTTGAATCCCCGAGGGCTCGGGTGAGTTTCGGATAGGTAACGGGATGGTTTTGAACTTGAAATTGCAGCAGAAACTTCGCAATTTTTGCACAGAGATTTTCTTCTATGCGATCGCATAGATGAGGCTGCGATCGCATAGAGCAAAGATTAGAGGTCCCAAAAATCCTTCTGTGCGATCGCAATAGAGCCCATGCGATCGCATAACTTCCACTTTTCCTCCTATGCGATCGCATACTATCCTTCGCGATCGCATAGAGTAAGACCGAGGCCCAGAATTTCCTTCTATGCGATCGCGTACCATTCCCTGCGATCGCATAGAGTAATTTCAATTCATCCATTTCCTTCTATGCGATCGCATTAGTCCTCCGCGATCGCATAGAGCAATTTTGTATTTTCTTCTATGCGATCGCATCACAGGCCCTGCGATCGCATAGAGTAAATTTGCCCAGTGATTTTAAGTTCTGCAAAAACAGAACAGACGGGATAAAATCCCATTTCTCTCAACTCTCTCTTCTCCAAACAGCTTATTGGGGCGATTCTTGGGCGATTTTCATCAAAACTTCTTGGGTAAGTGATTCTTAACTCGTTTTCTTCATTTTCCATCAATATTATTTGAATTCCTAAGCCTAAATAGGTGTAAATGGGTAGAAAAATTGAGAATTTAGTATAGTAAGGGTTTTCAATGAATTTGCGATTTAGACTTCGTTTTGGAGTCGAACTTAAGAACAAATTGTATATTTGAACTCATGGAAGATTGGGTGAACTTATTTTGGTTCGAAACTTGAGTTTCGATTATGTGGGCCCGGGGGTCGGTTTTTACTATTCCGGATAGAATGTTGTAAAAACCATATTTAGCAATATGAACTAGTTTGTTGAGTAGAATTGATGATATTAAATCAATTGTGTATAGATACGATTGGATTGGAGTCAAATTCAAAAGGAAAAGGCATTGCTACGGATTGAATCGTTAGTAAACTTTCGAGGTAAGTGTTTGTTCTATCCTAGCTTGAGGGAATAGGATTATGTGTTATGTGTTATGTGATCGAGTGCGCTGTATGGGCTGTGGTGACGAGCATCCATACACTGGCGTCTAGTATGACCGTGAGTCGTTGGAAAATGATATTTTGAGATATATTACAGGTGAATTGTTATTGTTCTCCCTTGTTGGGACTTGTTGTGAAGATAATTATTGATTGCCCTTGATGGGACGATTTATGAATTGTTGTTTCTTTCTCTGCCCTTAACCGTGATTGTTATTTGGGTGAGGAAGAGTGATAATGCACGAAGGGTGATGCCGTGCCATGTTTATTTATTTATGCACGAAGGTTAATGCCGTGCCATGTTTATTTATTGATTATGCACGAAGGATCATGCCGTGCCATGTTATTGAACCATGTACGAAGGATCATGCCGTACTATGGATGTGAGGATGCAGTACTATGGATGTGAGGATGAGAGTAAAAGCACGAAGGGTGATGCCGTGTACTTTATTTGTTTATTTGGTGAGGATGAGAGTAAAAGCACGAAGGGTGATGCCGTGCAATTGCTTGCTATTTCTTGAAGTGATATTATTCGTGTTTACATTATACTTTGTTTTCTTTGTGAAATTATTAATTGTGGTTAATTGTTGAATTCTTTAAGATATTCCTTATTGTGTTATTACTTGATTATTTCTTGTTATTTTGTGGTACACATATATATATTGAATTGCACGGGTTTATGTGGGTGTCTGGTCCTAGGCTTGTCACTACTTCGCCGGGATAGGCCAGGCACTTACCAGCACATGGGGTCGGTTGTGCTGATACTACACTTCTGTGCGTTTTTGCACAGGTCCAGGTTACGATCAGGAGCAGGAGCAGCAGTAAATAGATTGCGTGGGAGTTGATCACATTTGAGACCGAGGTAGCTTGCAGACGTCCGCAGGCCCGGCGTCTCTTTCTTTATTTATGTTATTAGCTGTAGTCTCTTTGTTCCGAGACAAACAGAATTATGTTATATTTCCTTCAGGACTTTTATGTGTAGTATTCCGTAGTAGTTCGTGAGTTGGTGACTCCACGTCTTGGGTAGAGGATTTCAGTATGATTTTTATCTTGTGATTTGTTATTTCCATTTCGATAAAGTATTCCGCATTTATTTAATTAAAATTGTGTTAAAAACAGGATAGTATGAATACAATGGCTTGCCTAGCTACCACGAGTAGGCGCCATCACGATCCCGATGTTGGGGGAAAAATCCGGGTCGTGACAAGTTGGTATCAGAGCTCTAGGTTACATAGGTCTCACCACTCACGAACAAGCTTAGTAGAGTTTGAGAGGTAGGTACGGAGACGTCTGTACTTGTCCTCCAGAGTCTATTGAGTTAGGAAAAAGTCTCTCATTTGTTCTTTCTTGTCGTGAGACTTGTTCCTCAATTACTGATTGAATTTCTATTCTGTCCTTTCGTAGATGGTGAGGACACGCGCTTCTTCGTCCGTCGACCGGCGGCCCGAGCCCCGGGCGGCTCCCGAGGGGCGGGGGCCGAGGCCGTATCGAGAGGACGAGGTAGGGGTAGAGCTCGGCCCCGGCGGCTACTCCGGAGGTGGAGCCTCATATTGAGATTGACGAAGAGGTTCCAGTCCCAGCAGCTCCAATGGGCCCAGCTCGGGTCCCGGGAGAGGCTTTATTTACCCCGGATCTCCGGGATGCTTTGGTCGGAATAGCGAGATTCATGGACGACATTGCCGGAGCGGGTTTATTATCGGTTGCCCCGCCTACTCTCAGGGTGGAGGAGGGGCCCGGACTCCTATCGCCCATACTCGGAGCCGATGGCTCCTCAGCCTCAGGCACCAGTAATTCAGCCAGCTGTGGCCACTCAGTCAGGTACCACAGCTTATGCCGGCGATGGAGCGGCCATGACTTTCGATTCGTTATGGAGGCTTGATCGGTTCTCCAAGCTATTTACCACTACATTCAGTGGAGCCGCATCAGAGGATCCTCAGGACTTTTTATTCGGTTGCCATGAGATTCTCAAGACTATGGGGATCGTGGAGACAAACGGAGTTGACTTCTGTACCTTCAGACTTGCAGGATCCGCCAAGACTTGGTGGAGAGATTATTGCTTGACTCGACCAGCAGGGTCCCCAGCTTTATCATGGGATCAGTTTTGCGGAACTATTTATGGAGAAGTTTCTCCCTGCTACTCAGAGGGATGTACTTCGGAGGCAGTTTGAGCGCCTCCATCAGGGCATTATGACAGTTACACGGTATGAGACGAGATTTATCGACTTGGCTCGTCATGCAGTGGTGATACTTCCCACGGAGCGGGAGAGGGTCCGCAGGTTTATAGATGGGCTTAATCGGCCGATTAGACTCCAGATGGCTATGGGCGTGGGGAGTGACATATCATTTCGGGAGGCGGCCAATGCGAGTACGCGAGTTGAGATGGCTCTTGCTAGGGAGGCGGTTATTCTTCGGATAAGAGGCCTCGTCATTCGAGCGAGGTTTGGTGGTTCTTCCTCCGGTAGCGAGAGAATCCTTTGATAGAGGCCGGTCCTCCGGGCCTTTTCATTCCGCCCTTCGAGCTTCACGGGGTGGACCGGGTGATCGTGGTGTTCGGGGCATTATTCGGACCGGTCTCCTATTAATGCCCGGCCTCTTCGAGTGTTCGTGGAGGCCATTCAGGTCGTCGGGGCCAGCAGCCCTATCGGTCCAAGAGTTGCTACGGTTGTGGCGACCCGAGTCATTTTATCGGGATTGCCCTATAGCGGCGGGCAACTCTCAGCGCAACGAGGTCCTCGTCCTATGATTCGAGGCCCCAGCTGACCCTGCCTGCCCAGCCAGCCGCAGGCGGGGGTAGAGATTATAGAGGTGGAGGTCGAGACCGTAGAGGTGGAGACCGGCCAGCGAGAGGTAGAGGTCAGCCAGTTGATGGTCGTCCTAGAGACGTAGCTCAGAGGGGAGGTGCGGATCCCCGATTCTATGCTTTACCAGCCAGGCCAGAGGCAGAGGCATCAGATGCCGTGATTACAGGTACTATTCTTGTGTGTGGCAGAGGTGCTTCAGTATTATTTGACCCCGGATCTACATATTCCTATGTGTCTTCCTACTTCGCACCGTATTTGGCCGTGCCCAGCTATGCTCTGGATATTCCAGTTTATGTGGCTACACCAGTGGGTGACTCCATTGTAGTCGATCGGGTGCATCGTTCGTGCGTAGTTATATTTAGGGGTCTTGAGACCCGTGTTGATCTGTTGCTCTTGGATATGGTAGATTTTGATGTCATATTGGGGATGGACTGGTTGTCCCCATACCATGCTATTCTTGATTGTCATGCTAAGACTGTCACCTTAGCCTTGCCAGAATCACCGCCGATTAGAGTGGAAGGGTACCTCAAGCCACTCCATTCGCACTGTTATTTCCTATGTTAAGGCTCGACGTATGGTCGAGAAGGGGTGTCTAGCTTATCTGGCTTATGTTCGTGATTCCAGCGCAGAAGTTCCTTCCATTGATTCAGTCCCTATTGCACGGGAGTTTCCTGAGGTTTTTCCTTCAGACCTGCCGGGCATGCCACCCGACGGGGATATTGACTTCTGTATTGATTTGGCACCGGGCACTCAGCCCATCTCTATTCCACCCTATCGTATGGCCCCGCCGGAGTTAAAGGAGTTGAAAGATCAGTTGCAGGACCTTCTTGAGAAGGGTTTTATCAGGCCCAGTGTTTCCCCCTGGGGAGCACCCGTATTATTTGTAAAGAAGAAGGATGGCTCGATGCGGATGTGTATTGATTACCGGCAGTTAAACAAGGTGACTATTAAAAATAGATATCCACTGCCGAGGATTGATGATTTGTTTGACCAGCTCCAGGGAGCGAGGGTATTCTCTAAGATAGACTTGAGGTCAGGCTACCATCAGCTGAAGATCAGGGCGGCTGACATTCCTAAGACAACCTTCCGCTCTAGATATGGGCATTATGAGTTCTTGGTCATGTCCTTCGGGTTGACCAATGCCCCGGCAGCATTCATGTAGTTGATGAATCGGGTATTCAGGCCTTACTTAGATCTGTTCGTGATAGCCTTCATAGATGACATCCTGGTGTACTCCCGCAGCCAGAAAGAGCACGAGCAGCACCTCAGAGTGGTTCTTCAGACTCTGAAAGATAACCAACTATATGCCAAATTTTCTAAATGTGAGTTCTGGCTGAGTTCGGTAGCATTTCTGGGTCACATTGTATCAGTGGAAGGTATTCGGGTAGACCCAAAGAAGATTGAGGCAGTCCAGAATTGGCCTCGACCAGCTTCAGTGACTGAGATCCGGAGTTTCTTGGGATTAGCAGGTTACTACCGTCGTTTTGTAGAGGGGTTTTCTTCTATTGCAGCCCCGATGACCAAGTTGACCCAGAAGGGTGTCCAGTTTCAGTGGTCAGAGGAGTGTGAGGCGAGCTTTCAGAAGCTCAAGACAGCCTTGACCACCGCACCAGTGTTGGTACTACCTACAGGTACAGGGCCTTATAGAGTTTATTGTGACGCATCTCGTACAGGGCTTGGAGCGGTATTGATGCAGGATGGTAAGGTTATCGCTTATGCTTCGAGGCAATTAAAGATACATGAGAAGAATTATCCAGTTCATGATCTTGAGTTAGCAGCAATGGTTCATGCCTTAAAGATTTGGAGGCATTATCTATATGGTGTGACATGTGAGGTGTACACTGATCACAAAAGCCTACAGTACTTGTTCAAACAGAAGGAGTTGAATCTACGACAGCGAAGATGGTTAGAGTTGCTAAAAGACTATGATGTTACTATATTATATCACCCGGGTAAGGCCAATGTGGTGGCCGATGCATTGAGTAGAAAGTATGCCAGCATGGGTAGTCTTGCATATATTCCGGTCAATCAGAGACCATTAGCTCTAGATGTCCAGGCCTTAGCCAACCGGTTCGTGAGATTAGACATTTCTGAGCCTAGCAGAGTGTTAGCCTGTACGGTCGCTCGTTCTTCTTTATTAGAGCGTATCCGTGAGAGGCAATTTGATGATCCTCATTTGCGTGAGTTGAGAGATACAGTACAGCGGGGAGGTGCCACACAGGTAAATCTAGATGATGATGGGGTATTGAAATTGCGGGGTCGAGTTTGTGTACCCAATGTCGAAGGGATTCGAGAGTTGATCTTAGCAGAGGCCCACAGTTCGCGGTATTCTATTCACCCGGGCGCCGCGAAGATGTACCGGGACTTACGGCAGCACTATTGGTGGCGCAGAATGAAGAAAGATATCGTTGCGTATGTCGCTCGGTGTCTAAATTATCAGCAGGTGAAATATGAGCACCAGAGACCTGGTGGTGTATTCCAGAGGATTGAAATTCCCGAGTGGAAATGGGAGCGGATCACTATGGACTTCATTTCTGGACTTTCTTTGACTCGGAGGAAATTTGATGCTATTTGGGTCATTGTTGATAGGTTGACCAAGTCAGCACACTTTATTCCAGTATCTGTCTCCTACTCGTCGGAGAGGTTAGCGGAGGTTTACATTAGGGAGATTGTTCGTCTCCATGGAGTGCCAATATCTATTATCTCTGATCGGGGTACGCAGTTTACCTCGCGGTTCTCGAGAGCGGTCCAGCAGGAGTTAGGCACCCAGGTTCAGTTGAGTACAGCATTTTATCCTCAGACGGATGGCCAGTCCGAGAGGACTATTCAGATTCTAGAGGACATGCTTCGAGCCTGTGTTATTGATTTCGGAGGCTCGTGGGACCAGTTTCTGCCATTAGCAGAGTTCGCTTACAATAACAGTTACCAATCTAGCATCCAGATGGCTCCGTATGAGGCGTTGTATGGTAGGCGATGTCGATCACCGGTCGGATGGTTTGAACCGGGAGAGGCTCGATTGTTGGGTACAGACTTAGTTCAGGAGGCCTTAGATAAGGTCAAGACTATTCAGGAGAGATTGCGTTCAGCTCAGTCCAGGCAGAAGACTTATGCGGATCGTAAGGTTCAAGATGTAGATTTTATGGTTGGTGAACGAGTATTGCTCCGAGTGTCGCCTATGAAGGGCGTGATGAGGTTCGGGAAGAAGGGCAAGCTCGGCCCTAGGTATATTGGTCCATTTGAGATTCTAGACAGAGTGGGAGGGGTGGCTTACAGATTAGCTTTGCCGCCTAGCTTATCAGCCGTGCATCCGGTTTTTCATGTATCTATGCTTCGGAGATACCACGGCGATCCCACACATGTGTTAGACTTCAGTACTGTCCAATTGGACAATGATCTATCTTACGAGGAGGAGCCGGTAGCCATTCTAGACCGGCGGGTTCGACAGTTGAGGTCGAAGAGTTATCCTTCTGTGCGTGTTCAGTGGAGAGGTCAGCCTCCTGAGGCATCGACCTGGGAGTCCGAGTCTGATATGCGGAGCCGTTACCCACACTTGTTTCCTGACTCGGTACTTCTTTCTTTTGTCCGTTCGAGGACGAACGGTTGTTTTAGAGGTGGAGATTGTGACGACCCGAAGGGTCATCACTTATTTAATTAATCATTTTGAGCTTCTGAGGCATTGAAAACCTCAATTTATGTTGCCTCGATTTGCGTGCACAGTCCGGGCACAAAGCTGAAAAAAATTTATGTTGAAATATGTGAAATATGTGAAAAAGTAGAAGAATTTTGATATTAATATTGATATGGTTGACTTTGGTCAACATTTTTGATAAACGGACCCGGATCCGTGATTTGACTGTCTCAGGAAAATCCGTAGAAAAATATGGAACTTGGGCATATGTCCGGAATTGAAATCCGAGGTCTAGAACCCGGTAAAAGAATTTTTCTGTTAAATTGTTTTCTGAAAATGTTTAAGGAAAATGAAACTGAATTTTGATTAAAAAGTACTGGTATCGGGCTCGTATTTTGGTTCCGACGCCCGGTACAGGTCATATATATTGGTTAAGCGCTTCCCGTAAAGTTTGGTTGAAAACGGACGTCGTTTGACGTGTTTCGGCCTTAAATTGGAAAGTTTGGAAGTTATGAAATTTTGAAAGAATTCTTGAGATTTAAGGCTAAATTCCTTGATGTTGATGTTATTTTGGTGATTTGATCGCGCGAGCAAGTTCGTATGATGTTTTTGAGTCGGTGTACATACTTGGTTTGAATCCCCGAGGGCTCGGGTGAGTTTCGGATAGGTAACGGGATGGTTTGAACTTGAAAATTTCAGCAGAAACTCTGCAATTTTTGCACAGAGATTTTCTTCTATGCGATCGCATAGGTGTAGCTGCGATCGCATAGAGCAAAGATCAGAGGTCCCAAAAATCCTTTTGTGCGATCGCATAACTTCCACTTTTCCTCCTATGCGATCACATACTATCCTTCGCGATCGCATAGAGTAAGACTGAGGCCCAGAATTTCCTTCTATGCGATCGCGTACCATTCCCTGCGATCGCATAGAGTAATTTTAGCTTCCCCATTTTTCCTTCTATGCGATCGCATTGGTCCTCCGCGATCGCATAGAGCAATTTTGCTGTCCCCTTATTTTCTTCTATGCGATCGCATCACAGGCCCTGCGATCGCATAGAGTAAATTTGCCCAGTGATTTTAAGTTCTGCAAAAACAGAACAGACGGGATAAAATCCCATTTCTCTCAACTCTCTCTTCTCCAAACAACTTATTGGGGCGATTCTTGGGCGATTTTCATCAAAACTTCTTGGGTAAGTGATTCTTAACTCGTTTTCTTCATTTTCCATCAATATTATTTGAATTCCTAAGCCTAAATAGGTGTAAATGGGTAGAAAAATTGAGAATTTAGTATAGTAAGGGTTTTCAATGAATTTGCGATTTAGACTTCGTTTTGGAGTCGAACTTAAGAACAAATTGTATATTTGAACTCATGGAAGATTGGGTGAACTTATTTTGGTTCGAAACTTGAGTTTCGATTATGTGGGCCTGGGGTCGGTTTTTACTATTCCGGGCAGAATGTTGTAAAAACCATATTTAGCAATATGAACTAGTTTGTTGAGTAGAATTGATGATATTAAATCAATTGTGTATAGATACGATTGGATTGGAGTCAAATTCAAAAGGAAAAGGCATTGCTACGGATTGAATCGTTCGTAAACTTTCGAGGTAAGTGTTTGTTCTATCCTAGCTTGAGGGAATAGGATTATGTGTTATGTGTTATGTGATCGAGTGCGGTGTATGGGTCGTGGTGACGAGCATCCATACACTGGCGTCTAGTATGACCGTGAGTCGTTGAAAAATGATTATTTTGAGATATATTACAGATGAAATGTTATTGTTTTCCCTTGTTGGGACTTGTTGTGAAGATAATTATTGATTGCCCTTGATGGGACGATTTATGAATTGTTGTTTCTTTCTCTGCCCTTAACCGTGATTGTTATTTGGGTGAGGAAGAGTGATAATGCACGAAGGGTGATGCCGTGCCATGTTTATTTATTTATGCACGAAGGTTAATGCCGTGCCATGTTTATTTATTGATTATGCACGAAGGATCATGCCGTGCCTGTTATTGAACCATGTACGAAGGATCATGCCGTACTATGGATGTGAGGATGAGAGTAAAAGCACGAAGGGTGATGCCGTGTACTTTATTTGTTTGTTTGGTGAGGATGAGAGTAAAAGCACGAAGGGTGATGCCGTGCAATTGCTTGCTATTTCTTGAAGTGATATTATTCGTGTTTACATTATACTTTGTTTTCTTTGTGAAATTATTAATTGTGGTTAATTGTTGAATTCTTTAAGATATTCCTTATTGTGTTATTACTTGATTATTTCTTGTTATTTTGTGGTACACATATATATATTGAATTGCACAGGTTTATGTGAGTGTCTGGTCCTAGGCTTGTCACTACTTCGCCGGGATAGGCCGGGCACTTACCAGCACATGGGGTCGGTTGTGCTGATGCTACACTTCTGTGCGTTTTTGCACAGGTCCAGGTTACGATCAGGAGCAGCAGCAGCAGTAAATCGATTTCGTGGGAGTTGATCATATTTGAGACCGAGGTAGCTTGCGGACGTCCGCAGGCCCGGCGTCTCTCTCTTTATTTATGTTATTAGCTGTAGTCTCTTTGTTCCGAGACAAACAGAACTATGTTATATTTCCTTCAGACTTTTATGTGTAGTATTCCATAGTAGTTCGTGAGTTGGTGACTCCACGTCTTGGGTAGAGGATTTCAGTATGATTTTCATTTTGTGATTTGTTATTTCCATTTCGATAAAGTATTCCGCATTTATTTAATTAAAATTGTGTTAAAAACAGGATAGTATGAATACAATGGCTTGCCTAGCTACCACGAGTAGGCGCCATCACGATCCCGATGTTGGGGGAAAAATCCGGGTCGTGACAATAACCCATCACTTGACTAACAAAAATGCAATTTCCACACAAACTCGACAATCAGCACCAAACAGATTCCAAATTAATGTTAGAACTAATGAAACATTGGGATTCTCGAACTATTTCTGCTATTTTTTGGTTTTTTTGAGTTTTTGAAATGAGGAATTTCTAAGGTGAAGACCTAAAATTGCAGAGATGATTTAAGGAGGATTTCAGATTGGCAAAACTTCAAAACTTATTCAAAGAAGGCACATGAGGTCTATTCATTAAATTGCCCTTTATATTGCCCATATTACCCCTAACTCCTTAGTATTATTACACTTAAACTTTTTGTTATACCCTGAATTACCCCCGAACCCAAGTCATATTTACCTAACAACCCTATTGCTCTTTACCCTTTTACCCCTATTAAACTTGATTAATTTCAGAAATAGCTATAACCAATCGAAATAAACTAAACTAACAATTCAAAATTAATATCAAAACAAAATTATTTCTAATCAATTTCATAATCAATTTAAGAACTCATGATAATCAGAATCGAAACAATTCCAAAACCAGTCAAAAATCAACCATATTAAACCCTAATTTATAATCAAAATATTCATCAAACTTATTTCAAAATCCTATTTTTATATCAAATCTACCAGTATCAATTTATTTCAATGGACAAAAATTCAAGATAATAATCAGAAACTTATATCATTTTTATCAGAAACAAAACAAAAGAAAACAAATACTTGCAAGTAAAACAGAACAAAAAGAATAATTAAAAAAATAGAAAACTTAGCTTTTTTCTTCGTGTTTTCCGTCCGTCTTGTTTTTTTTTTTTTGCTTTTTCTTTTAAGAACTAATTCTGCACCCATGATGCTTTTATGGCCTTTTCTTGAATTTTGGTTGCCGACAGACTTTGAATTTTAGTTTGAACTCTTTTCAATGAGTTTTAAGGGTTGAATGTTTTAGAATAGGGCTAAGGGTGGTTATAAGATACCACAGGGTGATTTTAGAGTGTTTTTGATGAAGTAGTGTTCGCCGGAGTAGGGTTCCAGCGACACTTAAATTGATATTCGAGAATATTCAGGCTCATTCGAGGAAAAAAAGTTAGAGGGGTGGAATAAGGAATCCTATACGGTTCTAGGGTGTTGAGGGTAAAGACAGAGGCAAAAATTGTGTTCGCCGGAGTATGGTTCCGGCGACACTTAAACTGATATTCGAGAAGTTCTAGCCTGGTTTGAGGGAAACTGATTATGGGGATGAGGACAAGAGGCTCAGAACTCTTTTATGGTGTTAATGGTGAGGGCAACAGAGAGGGTATTATTTCCCGTCGGTGAGAGTTCCGGCGAGATTGAGAGTGTTTAGAGGCGGCTAGGGTTTTTGATTATAGGGGAAGGAAAATGAAATGAATGATGGTATAGGTATACATCATATTAAAAGGGGTACTAATATTTTGGACCGTTGGATTAAGTGTATTAACGGCTCAGATCTATTGAGCTCTGAAACGACGTCATTTATTTAAGTGACGGTTCAATCATGCTCGTTAGATCAAACAAATGAATGGCCAGGATTTGATGACTCAAACGTCGTCGTTTGATTTATTTACTGGTTTGTGTAACATGATCGTCAGATTAAGTAAATCAACGGTCTAGATTTCTTAAGCTTAAGCGGGGTCGTTTGATATGAGAAATGGGCAGACCGGGTATTTCTTTGGGCCTGGGTCAACTTGGGCTAGTATATTATTGATACAATTATTGTATTAGCCCAAATTACTTGTAATTGTTTTGTATTTTGTATTTTGTATTTTCTTTTGCATTTTTTATTTTTTTGTTGTTGTATTTTTATGTTTATTTCTTTTTGTATTTTCTCTTCTTTTATTTTTTCTGATTTTGCTAATTTTAAACTAATTAATTTTATATTTTGTTGTGGTAATTAAAAAATGTAAAATACTATTTTGATTTTTCTTTAATTTGTTCTCAAAATGTATTAATACAAAAATTGCAAAATTAAAATCCTAATGCTCATGCGTATTTTTGTATATTTTTTTGAATTATTATGCAACTAATTAACACAAAATGCCACAAATATTTAAAAATCATTTTGATTGGATTTTAGAAATAATTTGCTTAGGGAAAAAAATCACGTGCTCACAACTTGAAGTGTTATTTATATTATGATATAGATTGAATAGATTTTGGCCATTTTGAGTCGAATACTCATGGCAGGAACGTGGTCTCGGGTTGATTTTTAGCCGATTCAAGGTACGTATCTTGTCTAACTTTGTGTGGGGGACTTCTCCTTAAGATTTGAGTCTTCCATGCTAATTGTAGCCCGTGCACACGAGGTGAGGAGTGTGTGCTGAGATTTATTTGTGGGAAAAATTGCCTTTAGTGTTCTTAGGTCCTTATGTTTCATGATATGGGAAGTATTCTGGTAAGATTGAGTTATCTAATTGCATAATTTACCCCTATATGCTCTATATGATGTTGTTAGCTTTCCTCTAGCTCCTACCTATTACCTGGCCTTAATTGCCTTAATTGAATTAGCTGCTCTTTGTTGTTTTGTTAAGGTTATTGCACTTCTTAGTTTCCGTGTGATTCTCTTATTGCTTTGTAATCATACTCTTGGTGGTGGAATTTCCTTGTGATTGGATTGTTGGATTATTTTTTATTCCCTTGCCGGGACGTTATTGTTCATATTATTGGCTTGGTATACCAAGAGATCCTCGGGATACCAAGAGATCCCTAGCTTGTATATTGAGAATACCAAGAGATCCTCGGGATACCAAGAGATCCCCAACACATGTATTGAGGATACCAAGAGATCCTCGGGATACCAAGAGATCCCTATTACGTATATTGAGGATACCAAGTGATCCTCGAGATACCAAGAGATCCCTAGCTTGTATATTGAGGATACCAAGAGATCATCGGGATACCAAGAGATCCCCGGTACATATATTGAGGACACCAACAGATCCTAGGGATACCAAGAGATCCCCTAGCTCATATACTGATGATACTAAGAGATTCCCCACGTATTTACGTTTGGGACGGGATCCCCGGAGATCCCCTGTCGATATTCTGTGAGTGTAAAAGTATGAAGGATAGTGTCGTGCACTTTCTGCTTGTTGTGTATAATTGTTGTTATCAATTCAAGTGTTTTTAACGGGTTAGATTACTTTGATGCCGTGTGTCTTTGTGTTGGAACCCATAGTATTGTAAATACCTAGCCGTTTATATATACATATATACTTCAAATCTTCAACTATAATTATTTCTCAACTAAACTTTCCTTAAATCGTCTGAGTTGTATTCTACTTAAAAGGAATTTCTACTAAGTTGTAAATTATTAAATCCCATGGTAAAGGTAATAATTCATTCGATGTTGTATTCTAATTGAGAATGGTACTTTATTTATTCAAATAATTTCTAATAATAGCTCCATCTTTTCTTGTTGGCTTCCCTAATTAGTTTTTAATTTGAAACTTTCTTATATTAGGTAAATGATACATTTTGAACATCTTGAGTGTATTTGTACAAACATTATAATTGTATAGTATGTGGATTTCTTTTGTTAAGAGTGATATGGGAAGATATGGGAGAACAAGGTGCCATGTGTGCTAAAGTTTCGGAAGTTGAGATTATGATATGAAAAATCGAGGATTTAGATGGTCGGGATTGTGTATTAGGCATGATGCGAGTGATTGAGTTGGTATTGGCTTCTTTATTTGTATACATTCTTACTTGTCTTTATTACTATTATGTCAGTATTGATTTGCTTGGTTATCTAATTTACTTGGTTATCTGATTTACTTGGTGTCGTTCGTTACTACCCGTGTTCTCCCTTTATTGTTCATACTGTTGTATTTTGATTTCTCTTCGCAGTTGATATTGCCTCGTTATCTTTATCTCGATGTTTTATTATCATATCCTGTTCATTTCACTTGACCAGTAGGTGTGTTGACTGTTCCTCGTCACTACTCCACCGATGTTAGTCTTGATACTTATTGGGCACTGTTGTGGTGTGCTCATACTACAGTTCTGCATATTGTTTGTGCAGATCCAACTATTGTTCGCTAGTAGCTGTATGGATTCTTACCGATGAGACTCAAGGTAGCCCTGCTACCGCACTCGTAGGCTTCTGAGTCACCTTCCTATTTTATATTCTCACTGCTGTACTTATTTCCATATATGATTATGTTTAGAAATGGTAGCGAAAACTCTATATAGCTTATGACTTGTACTATCGGGTTTTGGGAAGACGTTCATTGTATAAGAAATTTATTTTGGAAGAATTTTAGATGTTATTTTCATTGTTGTTATTTCGCAATTATTAGGCTTACCTAGTCCTTAAGGCTAGGTGCCATCATGAAACCCAATGGAGGGGAAAATGGGCTGTGACAAGTTGATATAAGAGCTCTAGGTTCATGGGTGTACTTATCTTCGAGAGAGTACAGAACTAAGAAAATTCCACTTCTTCATTCCTTATCGTTTGATTCAACTCGAAGTATATAACTTATGTTCCTCTACATCCACTCGTGTATGATATTACGCTCTCAGTGTCCCCCATGCGCCAGTGGTTTGTGATGCTACAATCTGGCTACGAAGGAGTTAGGGATGCTCATGCATTATCTCAACGTATTGCCCAAGTTGAAGATACAGAGGTATTGAGAGACTATTCAGTTGTTTATATGGATGCGCAGAGGTTTCCGACATCTGGTTGATAAGTGCGAGCTTGTAAAGGTTTAATTGGCTGACTAGTCATGGCAATTGAGGCAAGGTTGCGAGGTGGAAGTCGATTGAGGATGGATGGTGGTGTTGGGGTACCTTGTGATTGGTGTTGTGTGAGTTGAGAAAGTTAGTTTTGCGGATCATCAAATTCTATATTCTATGGTTTTGTGCTAAGTAGAGGAGTCCACTAGCAGCGTCCGGATTGCAGAGTCAGATTTACATCAGTTTTGGCATGAGGTATGTATATAAGTGGTATTGGAAGGTTTTCGAAATTTTTATATAACCAAAGGATGAGATCTTGCAAGGGACGATATTGGGGCTTTGATTGGGATTATTGTGTACCGACTATCAGAAGAAAATGGGTCAGCTCTATGGTGTTGGGTCAACATAGTGATGGAGTGATTGGTCCTTTGTATAAGAATCCTCTACTGGCATTTATGGCAGCACTCTTGGATTGATTGTTGGTGTACGATTGAGTTGGGGAGGTGCAGTCCTGATGGCTTGGTTGCGTGCGGGTGTATGGCTGGTAGCATGGTGATTACTGGGCTTTGAGGCTTTTGAGGTTCATGTTTTGTTACGCGGCAAGAAACTCTATATGGGTGATTCAGCAAAATGATAGGGTATGAGTGATATATCAGCCATTTCCTTTGCGTAGTTGATTTTGTGATGGAAATTTTAGTACTCTGGAGGTTTGGGGCTAGATACCTTCATATATAGACTAATTCCTGTTTGCAGACTTTGAAGAAATGTTGAGAATGGGATAATTAATAACATACAATACCTATAAGTTGATGTGGATATTTTGAAGCATATTTATTTAATTGAGAAGAACTAGGATTTTGTTGGGGCTACTTGGAAGATCAGCGAGAATATGTGTTTTGTACTAGGTCAGGCTTGTGTGCTCCTGTGAGATTGTCATTTTTGTTATGTTCTTAGGCAGAATGGACATTATTTGTGCCTATAGCCTATGTTATGTGCTGCTTTGTTATGTTGTGGTGAGTTGTGAGGTTGTCCGATTATCCCCCAATCATGTTGTAATTCTGTTCAGGCCTTATGGCGATGCGTGTAAGATAGCTATCGTGCTGTTGATTTGCTGATTTGCACCTTATATATGCGGTTGATTCTCTCATATTTTATTGCTTCTTTGTTCCTACAGTTTTATTTGTGCACTCTGTTGTGCTAAATCTCAGTATTCATATGATCAGTGGGCTCGAGCATAGTGGCTTGATGAGTATTTGGGAGCGGGCTGCACGCCACAATGGATGTTATGTGGGATACCCTTTCCTTGTGTCTATTTGGTGTTCTGTTTTCCTCCGTGAACCCATTTTGATGAACACTATATTTTTGTTGTTTCACATGCTACACTTGTTAGAAAATTCTTCTACATTGCTTTTTTTTATTTGTGTTACATAATTGAGTAATTATTGGTTTGATGTATGAATTGTGTAATGTAAGAATCTGTGTGGTTCCGTGATGAGCTGTTAGTTGTGCCGCTTGTATCGGCTGAGATGAGGTTCTTAGACATGAGATTAGTACTGTAGTATCGGACGAAAGAGTTTCTTGACTTGTTGACTTCATGAGCGGCTATGAGTTTCTGGATGTTTTCTTTATCATGTCACTGTTGTGGAAATCCGTAACAAGGTTGTATTCAATGTGAAGTGTATTGCCGACATCCAGAGTATTATTTGAGTAGATATGGTGGTCAGAGGTTATTGCTTCGAGTATTTGAGCTGCGTGGATCAACACGTGATTGTATTCTGGGTTGGAATTTTTGGCTCGATTCGTCTTGTTCAGGTGTAATCAGTTTGATGATGTGGAATTTGGGTTCTATGACTAATTTCAGATGATGAGGTTTGGGTTATGTTATAAGGTTATATACTAAGGAGGAGATGAAACCTTCAATTAAGTGGCATTACCAGTTCTGCATAGGTTAGGAAATGGGGAAACACCCCCGGGTGTATGTATGAGGAGCTCATGCAGTGGTTCAATGGCTTTGGAGCGACTCCGGGAACATTCGAGGACGAACGTATGTTTAACTGAAGGAGGATGTAACGACCCGACTGGTCGTTTTGAAAAATTGCATCCGATTCGGCAGTTTGAGTTCAAGAGGAGATTCACATTATGTATAATGACTTGTGTGCAGGGTTAGATTCAGTTTTCGGATGAATTGGAGTCGAATTGGAAAGAAGGAATATAGTTCTGGAAGTTTAAGCGGAGAGAATAGGACCGAAATTTGACTTTTGAGTAAATGGCTCCGGAATGATTTTTCGGTGATGTTAGTAGCTTCGTATGGTGATTTTGGACATAGGGGCATGATCAAATTGTATTTTGGAGGTCCGTAGCTAATTTAGGCTTGAAATGCCAAACGTCGAATTTTTGAAGTTTCCGGTCCGATAGTGAGATTTTGATCTAAGGGTCGGAATAGAATTCCGAAAGTTGGAGTAGATCCATAGTGTTGAATGTGACGTTTTTGCAAAATTTCAGGTCATTCAGACGAGATTTGATAGACTTTTTGATCAAAAGCATAATTTAAGAGTTCTTGGAGTTCTTAGGCTTGAATCCTATGTTAAATTGGTGATTTGATGTTGTTGTGAGCGTTCTGAAGTGTTGAACAAGTTTTAATAATGTTATAGGATGTGTTGGTTGATTTGGTTTGAAGTCCCGGGGGCTAAGGTGAGTTCTGGGATTTTTGCTTTGTTTTGAGTAGGTGCTATTAGAATAGATTGGGCATAACTTAAGGAGCTTGAATCTTAGTTTTGGGATTATTTAGTAAAGTTTTGAGGTAGGTTTTAATTTAAATTCGAAGTAAAAACTAAACATGAAAAAAATGACATGTGTATTACATTGTGTATCACATATATATCATATATGTATCACATGTATATCCATGTATACGTGTGTGTGAGATACATGCGTGATACATGTGTAACAGAAGACTTTTTTTGAACCCGATTTAATTACGAATTTTGATACAAAATCAGTCCAAATCACCTCCAATCTTCCTCAAATTTTGTATATTGAATTATCTATATATTTTCAATGAATTTTAACTATACCCATTGAAAAAATTCCTTTTTTTATTTAGATTTTTGGAATATTGTATATATTTTTATATTTCATCACCTTATTTGCTACCTCATTCATGAAATTTCCTTTTCGTCTTGTATCTAGTGTTGCTAATCACGCTTAAAAATATGGAAGGTGATTTTTGTATGTGATTCTTTGAGAGAAAAACCCTATTATTTGGTTTTTCAATTTTGTTGGTTAGTTTTAGTAAGTATATGACTAGTGGCTAGATGTTGGTAAGTTGAGATTTATTTAGGACATTTGTGTAAGTTTTCCAAAATAATTTTATATTTTTTTTAAGTACTAACCTAAAAAAAGATAAATACTTAAAAGTTAAAAAATATCTTGCTGAAAAAATTTCGAAAACTTAATTGTTCTAGTATGTCAAAATAAACATTCAGAAAGTAAAAGACAAGACTATATTCATTCACTAAAAGTCAAAACTCAAAACAAACTATTCAAGAGAACGTCCATGATGCTTATGGGATATCCAACACATCATCTTCGTCAAATACATTTGAATTCGCATGTGACAAGGTTGTCTTAACATCTTCACTTTTATCTACATCTACAATTCATATGCAATATTAATTAGTTAAATATTGAGAATAAAATAAATTTCAAAACTAATAATATTCAAATTCCCGTAAAAAAAAATTACCAATTTGAGTTTGGGAAAAGTCGTTCAGCCAATTTCGAGTAGTAACAAGTGTTTGGACATTTTCAGGATAGATGCAACTTCTGTATTTTGTAAGAACATGCCCACCAGTGCTAAATGTTGATTTCGATGCTACAATTTCATATACTTTATATATTTTATATATTTTAAATAAATAATTTTTATTAGGTCCACATGCCGGTTAGGGGTGTGCATTTGAATTGGTTTATCGATAAATCGAATCGATTATTTGTTATTGGTTCATCGATAAATGAAATCGAAAAAATCGAAACCTTATTGAAACGATAACGATAAGCATATATACAAATCGATAATCGATAAGTAATTATCGATAAAGGTCAAAATCGAATCGATAAATCGAATGCACACCCCTAATTATTTCATCTACCACATTTAAGGAATGATCATATTTAAAGCCGAAGGGAATGAAGTTCAAATTAATGAAAAATAGAATTGGTAGTGATGATGTATTTTTATTTTTGTTAATATCGTTGGAATGTTGGTGACATATATTTGATCCCTTACTTTAGTTTCGTTGCATGTCTATTGACACAATTTTTCTGTTATAAACATTGTTCATCTTATTTTAGCTTCTTTTTGTCCATATTAGTTAGGCGTGTTTATAGCGATATACTTTCCGTGGAATCCCGCAAATTTTCTTATTGGTGTAATCGATAACCGAATCGATAAGCCCCAAAAATTAATAAATCGAAATCGAAAAAATCGAAACCTTATTGAAACGATAACGATAAGCATATGTACAAATCGTTAATCGATAAGTAATTATCGATAAGAGTCAAAATCGAATCGACAAATCGACAGGCCGGTCCAGCCAGCCCCAACCAAGTCTCATGGGTCACGAGCTTACTCGGGCCGGACTTAAAAGCCTCATTTTTAAAATGTAGTCCAAAAATTCTAGCCCAACCCCATTAAATCATGGGTTGGACTGGGCTAACGGGCCAAACCCATATTGACGGCTCTACATTGAAATAGATCATTAGTCTAGGCTCAAACGTCATCCTATTTTTCAAATGCATTACTTTTATGGTATATGTATGTAAAAAGTGGAGAACATGTGTATCACAAGGTGTTTGGCTAAGCTTATAAGCTGGTCAAACTGGCTTATAAGCACCTTTTGTCTTATCTACGCGTTTGGTAAACACCCAAAATGCTTATAAGCCAAGTGCTTATAAGCTAAAATCAGTCATAAGTCATAAGCTGGTCACCCCTAACTTATGGTTTTTCAGCTTATAAACACCTTTAGTTTGACCAACACTTTTACTAGTTTATCCTTAATATATTCTAATTCACAAATACTTTTCCAATAATAATTTCTTCACTTTCTCTTCTTTCAAAATTCGTTGTTAATTCTTTTCTTTACAAAGAAACTTTTAATTTTGTAATTTTTTGAAAAAAAAATTCTAGCTTATCAGCACTTTTTAATCAAACACATTAACTGATTATTATCATTTTCAACACTTCTATCCAAACACGTAAATACTTATTTTAAAAATCAATTTCAGCACTTAAAAAAGCTTTTTAGCACTTCAAGCTGATCAACTATTTACAATCAACTAATCCAAACGGCCTCTCAATATTCCTTCTAGAATTTTGTGGGGTTCTCTGGAAGGAAAGAAATAAAGATTTTTCGAAGGAGAACTGAATCTTTGTATAATCTGAAATATATAGGTGTTTATAACAACTAGCTATGCATGTCACAAATTTTGTAATCTCCCACCAATATCTTAATGCTGGTTTCTGCTCATTAATATAAATTCTTCTGTTACTGATTTTAAGAAGTTTAAGGTGATAACAGAATCATACTATAACAATGAAAGAAGGTTCACAATTAGCAAAATCAACTAGAATTTACAGGCAAGTCTCCTAGGAAGTAGCAGCTACTGCTTCTGTTGTTTTCTCCTTCTCTTTGACTGCTTTCTTCCAGTTTTCTGCACTATCGATGATTTCCCCAGTTTTTATGAGGTAGCGGACCCTTTTTCCATTGTCCAGTGTTTTATGACCCACCCGACTGGCTACCTTCTGCTCTTTCGAGTAAAGCATCACGTTTGAGCTGTGAATAGGAGCTTCAATCTGAAATTACGTTTACACAAAAAGTTACTTTCTTGGTAGGTCAAGGGTTTAGTCAAGACCAAACGAAAAGCTCAAGAACAGAATTTTCAGGCAAGTTAGGGAAGAGAGGAATCAAAATAAAACCTTGACTATCTGGCCTGGTTCATCCTCACTCCTACTCTTCACATGTTTGGTCTTCAAGTTCACGTCTTTTACTACTACTTTGCTGTTGTGCTTGATGATCTCGGTGATCTCCCCAACCTTACCTTTATCATGGCCGGATATTACCTTTACTGTATCTCCCAACTTAACATGCATTTTGTGTAGTACTGGAAGACTGTTTGGCTTACACTCTTTCCGCTCCCATCGCTTAAGCTGCAAAATAGACATACAAAAGATTGTTATTATTCAATGATAAAACTAATTGTAATCACAGATACTGATATTACAACTACAGAAATATCATACTCCCGTTGCAAGTGATATATCAGTTTCCTAACAAGTAACAATTAGACCCCAAGATCAGCAATAGAAAACGTGGCAATTGTTAAAAACTGTTAATGATTTAGTTTAAGCACTTCCCTCATTAGGTCATAAGTTATAAAAGAAGTGCATGACCGCATAGCAGTAACCCTATAAAAGTAGCTGCAGCAAAAATACTCTTGGACACAAATATTAAAAGACCAGAAAATGAACAAGATACCAACCTTTGCTTGAATCAGACATGGACCTTCTGTTGATTTGACCTGCATAGTATCATATGGAGATCATCATTCAAGTGGCGAAAGATTATTCTAAGTTTGCTGTTCGATGCACCAAAAATTGGCAAATTGTGTAAGCACATATGGTAACCAAAGCAGACAGGGTAGACAATTGCAATGAAGAGCATTAGTGCAATAAGAACAACTGAGCAAGTGCATTTTCTGGAGATTAATCTCATTCCAAATCTTGCTTTCTATTGCTTATGATTTTACGGGCATGTATGCAACAATTTTATCACTGTTTGTGATCAGTCATGGTGAACAGTCGGAAAGATAGCAAAGATATGACAACAGTTGTATTATCGAAATACATAAAAGAAACGTTCCCTAAAGGACTAATGTAAAAATAATAATAAATGGTACAGCAAAGTTCATCAGCGGCATAGCATCTTAGCACAAGTGTTCAAGTATCTACGCGCAACTTCTCCAATCAGATGCACATTGAATCAAGAAGTAATACAACTAGAATGGTCGAGCATGTTTTGTCGTCATATTTGACTAGGTGCAGAGTTTAAGATTAGTTTGACTTATATATTACATCAGTGATGATAGATAAAAATATCAAAGTAATGGTTGAGAAGTTAGTTTAATAGAGGAGACATCATACTATTAAAGTATAGAAGTGTTAATCATGTTAATTTTTTTTTTTATAGTTAAAGCTGAATAGTTACAAATATTAGATTCTTTAAAGTAGTGAAGGTAATATACAAAAAGAATGGTAGTAAACCTTTTGGAACTTTAGAAAAGGAAAGAGTGTCATATAAATTGGAACTGATGGAGTAAGTTTGAGTTAATCAATTAGCATATGCTTAAACACTTTTAGACATTTATTTTTCAAAAGACATTGTGAGGAATCATTGCAGGGAGCTTAGGCGTTTTTACATAGTACTAAAATTTTCACTTGCAGCTAGATATATACTCGTCCAAACATACTGAGCAGGAAATAGACAAAAAATTCAAAACTTGGAACAGTGAAAACATATAATATGAGCAAGAATTCGGCTAGCAATGGTGGCCACAATAGTATGTAGTAAAATGTAAGAAATTAAACTTGTAATCAATAGTGCAATTGAAATGGATACCACTGTTCCAACTATTGAGACTGATATAAAGACAATTCATTATTTCAAAACCATACCAGAGGAGGAAGGGAGAGACGTTGGCCGAAGAAAGAGGTGGAGGAGATTGAGAGACCAGTGAAGGAGCTCTGCAGAGCTGCCATTGCAAAGGGCGTACTTCAAATCCTAACAAAGAACACACAGCGCGAGTTTTAGAGGATAGGATAATAAACTAGCAAAGCAAACCAGACAGCCGATCCGACTGACTGGACGGGTCGACTCCAGCCCAATAAAAAGAGCCCATTTAAATCTGAAACTGATTTTATTTGAGCCCAATATGGCACCCGGTAGGAGTTTTGGGGAAAAGCAGGTAAAGACAAAATTGATTCAAACTATGTCTTGATTCTTTATAACAAAATTGGATTGAACGGGATGAGGAGTTCCTAAATAGACCATGTAGTTCGCAATTCCTTTGTGGAGTGACTTCTCGTGGTTATTTGTTTTGTATTTTTAATAATTTATTTAGTTATGTGGTTTCTTATAATCTGTCAAAATTTTAATAAGAGGTACTCTACAACAACAACAACTACCCAGTATGTTCCCACAAAGTGGGGTCTGGGGAGGGTAATACGTACACAGGCCTTACCCCTACCCGAAAGGGTAGAGAGGCTGTTTCCGGCAAATAAGAGGTACTCTAGTATGTATTTAATAAAATAATTAATTGGCAATAATCTGTGAATATTACGATAACAATCATATGAAATTACAAAGTAAGAGCATCTAAATTTCCAATCATCATTCGGGAAGTGATGAGAACTTCTAGACCTCCAAAAACAAGCAGAACAGCTAAAAAAACAGCAGTTACTCTATAATTATATAGCCTATGTGTCAAAATTTGCCAGGCATAACAGATCGTTGCTCCGCAATCTTCTATCTATAATTAAAAGCCAAAGACAAAAACTTCTCATGAAGCCAAGTGTCAAAACTAAGAAACGACACGTGGCTCATTAGGAATCTATGAGGGGTTACCCACAAGGTTGAACAATATTACATGCTATTTAGATACCCGACTAAACTGAGTTTTTGAATTAAGGATAATATTTTTACTTTCATTATTATAAATATAATTATTATTAAAACATAAAGTTTTTGAAACTGAAATTTTAAAATAGAAATATTTTTTGAAAGATATCAACACACCAAAGAAGAGTTCAAGTAGTAATACAAGAGTCAAGTCGTATCCAAAGAATCCTTCATAGTCTCAACCTTTGATTGTTTTGCCATAGATATGAGTTATTATTTTGATTCCTGACTATTTTAGGATCCAATGATACCGCTAAGAATGACACCAAAAAAGAAAAATAGAACTATAACTAGAAAATTTGAGAAATGATTAATATTTTTCATTTAGTTTTTATTAATTAATATCCAATAATTATCTATATTTATCAAGAAGGTTTAAATTCTAAGACTATTCACACGTAATTCAACTATATAAATATTTGATATGATTAGCGTGTCCGCGCATCCGCGCGGGTGCTAATACTAGTAGAATAATTAAGGAGTGAAGAAATTAGCTGGGAGATCATTACTATAAAGGGAAACTAATTAGTTTTAAGAAAATTACTTTCTATTTTGCAAGAGATCCATTTGTAAGATAGTACAGTTCTCAGTTACTATATTTCTTTTTTCTCAAAAAGAATGTATCTTCTAGTGTTACAAATATTTAAGGACTTCAAGAATCAAACTTGCACTTAAATTCCGACAACTTCTTGCCCTTTACAACCGTGTCAAAATTCAAATCCTCTTAGAATACAATAAATTAGAAAACAAGTCTCAATTGCCTTCCATAAACACAATATTACTAGAATTGGCTCATTGAGGTACTTCTAGCTCGCGATGGATCAATGATTTTTAAAAGACAAACAACAGTTAGTAACCGGAAATTAGATGCCATTGTGCTTTCCTGCTAATTCCAGCAAAGTCAAATGTAAATCCTACAAATCCAGTCGGAAAAAAGATACTTTTGGCTGTTGAAGATGATATGAACATCCATAGAATTGGAAAATGCTGATCCGGGCTTTTCCCCCTTTCCTTCTGCCATTCATTATCCTTCCACGCAAATTTACAAAAATTTAACAAAATTGGAAAGAAAGAAAGGCTATCTTACACGCAGACTATAACAGATCCTAAATATCCCAATCGAACTCACCAAGGCAAAAGTGTGTTGCGGATGGAGAACTGAACAACCTGACCATTTTTACAAGACAAGAAGAGGAAGAAATAAACAGAAAAAATAGACAAATGGAAGAACTGAGTTAAACTTCACATGAGTCAGCTGTGCTGTCCATAGATTCCCCCCGTCGGTGTCCAGAGTTTGGACTCCGATGATCTTGTTCAACATTGATGGTAACCTCCTCTGCTGTTGCAGATGAAGACCGCTTGTGACGGTTTCTGTCGTGTCTAGATTTGAGTATCCTTGACAGAACCTGCACAATGTCCCTCATGGAAGGCCGTTTCTTGGGGGAACGATTCACACATTTGTATGCAAGTGCAGCTACATCATTAAGCTCTTGAAAATCATACTTCCCATCAAGACGGGAATCTGCAATTTCCTCCCATCCACCTCTTCCATCTGTAGTCATGGCTGCCTACGATCATTAATCATTTGGAGCTTAACTTCTATATTACTGAATAGGTTTAAGAAACATCTGGACAATAAAAAAGGGGGGGTAGTGACATTTAGAGGAGTAATCCATGCAACAGTGATAAGCTAACCGCAGATATGGACTACAGGATGCAGGAACCTTGAAGACAGACTACTGGAGTCTGTTTGATTTATGAAACTGCTATTGCATTCTTTTACTATTTTCTCTTATTTTTAGAAAGAAATGCCCAGTGAAATTTTAGTCTGATTTCCTTCAAAAATCGCCACAATCACCAATTATGTAACAAGGTCCTTGCAAGCTTTTCCACTAAAAACTTGTGCACTCAGAAACAAAAGAGAGTAAACCTACAGTACATCCAAGGTGAAACATGATACTCAAAACTTAACTATGCAATACAAGAGCAAAGAGAGTAATATCTACTAAAAGCAAAATTCTATTGCAAGTAGATACAATACAGTATATCCAATGTGAAAAACGGACTTATTTGAATCAACGTTGAGTGAAAATAAACATATGATGAATAATCCAAGTACAACCAGGGAAGACATAAGAGTAAACAAAGATATTACAACAAAAAAAGCTGTATATGCTCAAGAAATCATGGGCCCTTAGTTCTCACCATATCATCACCTAAAGATAAAGGGCAGCCTGGTGCACTAAGCTCCCGCTATGTGCTCGGTCCGGGGAAGGCCGGACCACAAGGCCTATTGTACGCAGTCGCATATATATATATATATAGATAGATAGAGAGAGAGAGGGATCGATCTTACTAGTTCAACGTACTCGATAAGCCCCTGAAGCGGGTTTCTACCAGCAATAAGTTCAAATAGTAAGACCCCAAAGCTGTACACATCGCTTTTCTTAGTGAATGACCTAGTTGATATATATTCAGGATCAAGATATCCGAATGTTCCACGGATGTTGGATACATGTTTACTGACCATTTCTTCCCTTGAAAGCCCAAAATCAGCAACCTATGTATTAAACTCAATGATTAGCATTAGCCCAAAATGGCCTTACAGTATGACCACCTCAAAATCTGCCATTTAATTATCATCAGAACCAAAGATATCTATGCCTTTTACTTTAGTTTTGGAGAGAAATAAGAAATCTGCATACCCTAGCTCTCATTGACTGATCCAACAAAATATTGGATGATTTAATATCCCGGTGTACAACTGGAGGAACTGCCTGAAAAAGGAAATAAAAAAGATTAAAGAGGTCAGTGAATGAGCAATATACGGTAGCAGGAGAGTTGCCACTAGGACAAGCATGATTCAGAAATTGAGATCCCCAAAAATGTATTTTGTATATGAATGGTAATTTGTGATTACTTCAAGGATCCGTGGTACAGAAGAGAGATTGGTTGTTAATCAAGTTTCAGAAGCATTAAATGCAAATTATGGGAGAAGATTACCCCGTCATGAAGATACTCTAAGCCCCTAGCCACATCAAGAGCAATTTGAACTCTCAAATCCCAGCACAACGGCTCAAGCTTTTCATCTGTCAAAGTAGTTCCTTTGTTAAAAGACTAACATATTATCATGTATGTGAGAGGTTATCCTGGAAGCAACTATCTGACGACTTTACAATATTTTACTTTGCTATGAAAACTTTGATGGCAGGAGTACATAATATGCTAGTCAAAAGACAAATTCCAGTATAACCTGAATCTCACAGAACACAATGGAGAATTTCCAATTTGAGGTGGGGGGAGATATAGTCATATACAGTCCCTAGTATTCAGTGTATGTGCAACCACAAGTGTCATGAACTGGAAGAGCTAAACTGGGCCTTAGGGAGCCGTGCTATAAACTAATTAAATAGTTTGCGCTGAATGCATACAAATGGAGGACACCACGGATATGAGAAAATATTGTTCAGAACAGAACTCATTTCTAGACTGCTAGAATATACAGTGGGTAAGCACGAGACTGACAACACCCAAAACTTAGCTATTGCTGGCAGGTAAACTGCTGAAGACTAATCAAGTTTACCCATATAACTATAGTTCAATTTACTGCAAATTAACTTGCAATTTTGGTGATTTGAGAGAGATCTGACAATATGCACAGTTAATTATTGCCTTAATCAAACAATGACTGATATATGTTATTCAATGCAACATAATTGAGGTGAAAAATGCACATCCAGGCATGCAATATTTGGTAATATCAGCATCATCCAATCAGAGAATGTTTTCAACTAGTGGAATGTTGCAGGAAAAGGCATTGTTCAAGAGTGCCTCTAAAAGAATTGTTTCTCTTGCGGTCTTGCCACTAATTAATCAGACAGAGCTCTCCATAGCATACCGTACAAGTGAGAAGCCAAACTGCCTCTGCTCATGTAAACGTAGATAAGCATATGCTGACCCTTCTCTGCACAATATCCAACCAAATTCACCAGGTTTCTATGATGTAGCCTTCCCAGTAACATGACCTGTGAAAATAAAAGAAGCTGGAAGTCAATTTACTTTTTAATAATTTACAATATAACATGTAATTCAGCAATTACAGCATAGCACATGTGGTTTAGCACAAAATACGAATAAAAGAATGAGGCTCAGAGTATATCCAGAACCCTACTGGATGAAAGGTTTTGTTAACTTAAAAGCACTAGAATTTGCCTAAAGTTTTTGGTGTGCTGTGGCATTGAGAGAACATTGTACACATTAGGAGGATACAGCAATTTCCTGTCCCCGCTTGCTTAGGATCAGTTGCAAGCACTTCACCGACTACTGAATCAAAATATGAGCGGAGTTAAAGTAAATATCCCCTTCTCTTTTTGTTTGTAAACTGGGTGTTTGTTAAAGATCACTAGGGCTTGTAACGCTGACATGTTCTCTAAGTGATATCTCATGATTTAAGGTAAACATTTTACGAAGTACAAAAAGTAAGTAAACTTATTTAGCATTTTCCACGACTACACCATATTTATCAACTGGTTGTTTAGTGAACTGGATTTTCCATATGTTAACGCAGCAAACATGGTTGTTTCCCAGTTCCAAAAGTTGTCAAAATTTAAGAGAAATGTTTGAGCAAGGTGACTTGTCAAACAGATGGCAAACCGCCATGAAAGGTATGCTTCTCTGACTTTTAGAGTACCTCTGTTTGGAATTCTTTCTCTCCTTGTTTGGAATCAGTTGCGAGCACTTTGACAGCAACTGTCTCACCAGTAGACATCTGAGCCTTATAGACAGGACCATAGGCCCCTTGACCAATCAATGTGGTGAAGTTGTAGGTTGCTCTTTGTAAATCCCTGCCCATTAAGAAAGAGTACGTTAACTAAATGTTTAAGCATCTCTCAGAGTAAAAACTTCAATAAAATGTAAAGGATTATAGAAGATAAATATATATGGTTTAAAAGCTGCTCAATGATTACAAGTTCTTCTGTGGCATTCTGATGTCGGAAAACACATTGTTCTAGAAATGGTAAAGTTAAAATATGCTTATACAAAGGTTTAAAATTTAGACAAATCCTTAATCGCAAATATTGACCATATTAAAACAAATTCATTACCCAGTAGGCACTAATATTCATTTTCAAAGTCTTTGATTTCAGGAAAACATCTCCTATTGCCCACTACATTGACACCAAAACCCTTCAAAAGAGGCTTCATCAGGCATGCAAACCACATAGAAAAGTTTGCACATGGGATAGAAGTGAGAAACGTGTTAGCATATGTGAAATGGCATTTTTACCATTCAATAAAAAGAATGGGTGGGCCGAGGGCTTATTGGAAACGGCCTCTGTACCTCGCACAAGGTAGGGGTAAAGTGTGCATAAACACCACACTCCCCAAACCTCACTTGTGGGATCACACTTGGTAATTGGTATGTTGTTGTAGAAAAAGAATGGGTGAAGGTTGATCTCTGGTTTGCTTTGTGGGAGTATTGGCAACAAACATTCAAAAGGTTTAAGCATATCAAATGTAGATTATTTTGAATTAGCATATGGACAGACTATCACGGGGTGAATGGGCTACCGAGACATAACTGCTGTGAGTTAGGTATAGCTCAGCAGCTTCATTTATGCCTTCCTATTGCGATTACTTAGCAAAAAGTCTGGTTGATGTTGATACTTTGTGCTTCTCAGAGGAGAGTTAAGTGGGTTGATAATGGTTGAAAGGCTAACATATCTAGTGTATTGACTAAGATGTGTATCTAGCTGGTGCAAGTAATGCCAAACAGTCATGAAAAAGTAGTCTATGATAATTCGGCACTGTAATGAATCAAAAGCAGATAATCATGGACCTAAGATGCAAGGTCTATTTATTGAAAAGTGCAATTTATGGTCAATAATGTGAAGGGACTTGCAAGGCCATTCATCAGACTTATGAATCAGAGGCATTAACTGGATATTGCCATGGCTCAAAGATGTAAAGTCTTGCTACTGGAGTATGTTCCTCGTTTTACAGAACATCCACAAAGATACACTGTTGGAATTTAAACAGAAAATCTTCAAAGAAGCCAGACATTAGGATGGACACTGTTTGAACTTAAGTTTCCTACAGTCAACGACACTTTCTGTGATAAAGAGTAAATAAAAGGAATGCTTCATTTCTGCTATGGCAAGTACCGTAAGAACATGGTTAAATGAAAGAAGTTTGGATTTCCTAGAATCCTTCTACTTTATTCTGCTTCTGGGGATTGAAACAACTATAATAGTATAAGTACTGATTTTGAACAAGCTCTACAATAATAAGCCATGGAAAAACTACTGAATCTCATTTCGCTTTCCACATACAATGAGAAAGCAGTAGATTAGTAATCAAACTAAAAGGTTGCAACACTCTTTGCATATAGTCACAGTACATACTTGTAGGAGTACTCGAGTATACCGGATGCAGAAACAACATTTGCCTTTCTAAGGCCGCCAAGCCACACTGACATGCCATTCTGGATAGTCGATTTTGGTGATTCAGTACCAATGGAAGAGTCAGATAATACTGTACAAGTATCGGCACCATTTGCACGAATAGGAATAGTGGCAGCCCTCCTAGAACTGCTATTCCCTATCTGAGGACGTCTCCTATGGTACCTAAAGCAGAAAAATGCAAGTATAGCTAAAAGCACTCCTATCACAACTCCAATTGAGATGCCTATAATTAATCCATGCGACTCCTTCTCCATTCTTCTGCGCACTTCGAATTTTCAGCTACTTATGCATTGATCGCATCATGAAATAGCTGTAAGAAAGTAAAAGAAGTTAACTTCTGCACTTGGTGGCTCAAGCATCTTTTGCACTCAAGAGTCGTCGTCATCAACAACAACAACAACAATAATAACAAATAAGACTCAGCCCCAAACAAGTTGGGGTCGACTATATCATCCCAGGCCAGTAATATACAAAATAACTCCTGTAAGTGTATAATGTAGACTAATCTCGTTGAAAGAAATAATGACTCCTGTTCTTTATATTTTCTAGTGATGTATAAATCTCGGAAAGGACAGCTCCTGTAAAAGCATAATTTCATTTAGACTACAACTCAATTCCGAAAAGAAACTACAACAACAACTTCCCGCAATCCCAAACTAGTTGAGATCAGCCATATGAATCCTCACTAACCATTTAGTTTCGTGTAGGCTAATCTCGTTCAAAGATATAATGAATAAAATCTTAGTCCAAAACTGGATCTCCAATTTCATCGGTATAAAAGGAATCGTAATGATAAAATAAAATTATATCGAGAAGAGAACAAAAACATGCTTTACGAGAATAGTCTTGTTTGCTATAAAAAAAATCACTGAGCTTACAGCGATTCTAAAACGACAAAGCTTATTCCACCAGTAGCGAAAAAAGGCAAAATCGAAATGAATGTTCCATTCCTTTTGCTCATAAATTTGTGGACAACCAAACAACAGATCAAATGAAAAAACACATCGATATTAGTACAAAGCTAAACATGAGAAAGTAGAATAGTACAGATCAAACAGTAGTGATAAAAGTAGTAAGAAATTATGAAAAAGGAAACTCTGAAAAGTAGCCATTTTCAGGGGACAAACTGTTAACGTGCATTCATCCATTGTACCTTGAGTGAAGCAGTTACAAAGCGTGATGAAGAAGGATCTAAGCCACGTTGCGAAGCAACAAAAAGTAAGGGAATTTGAGATGAAAAAAGCAAGGAATCTGGTTAAGACAGTGTTTGGAACAGCGGAAATTGCTTAGAGAGAGGAAAATTCAGAAAAATCAAATAAAAGAGGCGAGAGCAGAGTGTTGTTTTGGCAACTGTAGTGGACTCGTTCGACATTTACGTTGAGACTTAAACGCGCGTGACGAACGATGATTATTTTACATTCCCGTAATGCCCCTTATACGCACAATATATTCAGACAATTCACACGTCTTTTTCTTTCTTTTTTTCTTCTCTTATGATGAATAAAATAGAATAAATGATGGTCTAGCCACTTTATGGGCCCTAATATAAATTTGCATTATTTTTCTTACAAGGAAAAAAGGGATTGAGAGAGACAAACTTTCTTTCTAAATTTAAAGATCCTGGATTTCATCAAGGGAAAAGTATTAATCAATTCTTACAAATTACCGGTCGAATTTATTAAAATTTTAAGCTCCTTCATTTCATTAAGGAAAAAGTATTTTTCACGAGAAACTTCTTTATTTTTCAAAATATTAAATTATATCCTCCGATTAAAGGTGAAAATCTCATTCATTTTATCATTTTTGTTTGATTGTGAGACACAAACTTTTCACTAACATTCAATTTTGATGATTTATCACGATAAGGATTAAGGTCTTAACTATTTAGGCCACAATTTTTTTAATATAAATAATATAAGCAAATATCCTAAAATCTTACAATTAATCTTTCATCACTCTTGTTCAAAGTCTAGATGATCTTTTTATATTCTCATATTAACTAGTTTTAGTGTGTAGACAAAATTAATGTAATCACTCTACAATGTTAAAAAAAGACAGTTCGATGCACGAAACATCTCGCATTTATGTAGGGTTCAGCGTAGGCCACATCCTAAAGGGGTGTAGTATAGGCAGCTTACCTTGATGCAAACATTAGTAGCCGATTCCATGACTCGAACCTGTAACCTATAAATCACACGGAGACAATTTTATCATTATTCCAAGGCTCCCCTTCAATGACTCTAAAATGTATAACCTTAAATTTCGCTAGCTGCGTAAGGCAATCTGACATTGAAATTCTTAATTAGCAGCAAGCCAGCAAATAATAACAATCATTAGTCCATGATAAAGTGGATCCACGTTAACCGTTATTAACTACAACTAAGCATACCCCTTTAAGCTTTTACGAGTACATAACTTCTCTTTATCATCATTATATCCATGAATAATGGATCTGAAGTTTTTACTTACAGTATGATGAAAAAAGAGACTACTAATTATTGGCAATTTGTAACAATTTAACGGATAGTTCTATCAATATAGATAGAGTATGTGTTTTCTGTTTAAGATAGCTAGTGCAGCAACTTATACTTATTTGACCACAAGAGGATGTGGTGCAATAGATGAGACTACTCCTCTGTTAATTATATATCTTGGATTTAAGCGCTAGGTATGGAACGATTCGCCTCGAATGAGGCCCTACGCGACGCGAATCCGGATATAGAGCCCGTTTGGTTTAGCTGATTTCGAATAGTTGATAAGCATTAGGCACTGAAAAACACTTTTAAGCGCTGAAACTAATTTAAAAAATAAGTAGTTACGTATTTGGGTAAAAGTACTGAAATTAACAGTAAACAACTGAAGAATTGAGTATACGAAGAGTTTTGTTTTAAAAAAAGGTATTTTAGGGATAGAATAGGTATTTTAGGTATTTTACGTATTTTAGGTATTTTAGGGATATAAACACTTAACTTATAAACACTTTTAATTTTATCAAACACGTAAATAAGCTAAAAAGTGTTTATAAGCCAGTTTGACCAACTTATAACCTTTGTCAAACACCCTCATAATCGAGTTTTAATGCAGGTACAAGACATAGATGGAAAACTAAAAAGAAAAACTTATACTTATTTGAAGTTTCAAAAGGTTGACAAGACATCTTATGGCCCTAGAAGAATTAAAAAAAATGAATCGGGATATAGAAAAGCTACATTAATGGAACATTTTAACATGGACGAAGGGCGCTGGTGGAATTCAAAAACACATCTGTACAATTTGAATTAGAGAAATTAAAAGGCATCTTTTATTTTTATTATTATTATTATTGTTATAAAATAATAGAAGAACAAGAACAATATTGCAGAGAAAGAGAGAGAGGGAATTCTTATTGAATTTTGGAATGATTTACAATGGGGTAAGACCCCTCTATTTATAGGAGAAATTATGACTTAGTCACAAAGTAAAACTCTCCACAAGATAGACATTCACTCCAAATAGAATTCTAGACATTCACTCCAAATAGAATTCTATTCTTAACACTCCCCTTGAATGTCTACTCAATAAGTAATGTGCCTCATTAAAACCTTAACTAAAATAAAACCCAATGGGAAAAAAAATTTAGAAAAGGAAAAAGAGTACACATATCTAATAATACGCCTTTTGGTTGCCTCGTTAAAAACCTCGCAAGGAAAACCCAGTGGGATAAAACCTTGTAAGAGAAAAAGAGTGCAACGCGCATTAACTCCCCCTGATGAGAGCATCAATTCACATCCTTAAGCCTTCACATCCCGATCTTGTGCACTAGCTTCTTGAAGGTTGACGTCGACAAGGATTTTATATCAGTTTCAATATATTTTCATAACGACATAACATAGAGATCTCTTCATTCATATATTCTCTCATGAGATATTATGAAATGTTATGTCATGTGATCTTCTAGATCACTTGCCTCCTTTATTATGATCTTTTTGATCATTTGCTCATCTTCTTTATCAAGAAATTTATTTGAAACCGATTGTCTATACGCTTTAAGCTTACCATAGACTTGTCCTTCTAGGACTTAATATGAGTATTTGCAATGAGAATATAGTTACTTTATTTGAGTCAGCAAATGCGTTTGGCATGCTTTGCAATAAATTGCACATGAATTATCCTTTTATGAACTTCAAGTTCATATTATTTTATTCGAGGATCTAGATGTATAAATGATAATTCATTCCATGTAACTTTTTCTCAATGGTTGTATCTTGTCTCCCCCTCATGTTAGAAAAACTAACTTGTTTCCTCAACTTTGAGAACTCATCTTTGTGTGTTATGGTGTTAATCAAAATATAGACCACACATCAATAATAATAAGATGAATTATTTGGTTCTTGACCCTGAACCACTTGTAAGGGGAGAATATAATATACTTTCGTATATAACCTATCTCAAACTGATATAGACAACTTTGTTCTCATAAGCAATAGTTTAGCTATTAAGTGGAGGCACTCAATAAATTATTTTGCTAAACCAACTGTGATGTAAACCAACTTATCAAGATAAACTATCTTGAATAGGCAATCTGGAAATTATGCTCAAAAATAAAATTAATGAGCAAGTTGCCTCGCACATACCGGCCAGGTTGTGGGTTAATAATAATTGCACATGTAACCATCTCATAGATGCATCTTATGTGGTATACATGGCAGGTGAATGGGCCCATATTCACCTTTGATATTTCCAGCATTCATGAGATTCAATCCCAATTTTAGTTGGTCAATTAATTAATGAGAACAAGCAATGTAAGAGAATTCGTAAAGAACTTTCTAGTTCTTTAATATTTACCCATGTGAATTCTCTTTTATTTTTGCACATCATACATAAATTTATATGGCTAAATCAATTATGCCAACCGAATAAATTATCAATATTGATAAACTTCAGGTTTACACCATGATGTGTGCAATTATGAATAAACTCCAAGTTTATTATGATATGGGTTTTTATATCAATAAATATCCACTTTATTGTGGTATTCTTTGTTTATATAGTACAAATTGGAGATAAAGCGGGTAGCTTTTTACATACATATTATACCGCTACAAGTTGTAGTAATAGAAGATATTAAATCTTTCCTTTATTTATAGTCTCAATATAATCAACCGCTTTCGCATATATTTTGGAAACTGAATAAGTTTCTTTGAGACTTACTACAACACAATACCTTATTGGTAACCAATTGTGTTTCTCCAAAATAGTAATAATTGGCTCTTCCAGAGCTCTCAATTAATTTTGCACTACCATAGATTCATCATCATCCATGTGGTGAATATCTCTTTTAAAGAGAAAGTTATACCATTATGGTTATGATCAAAATAATATGCAAGATATGTTTCTTGCATTATTGTTGTCATTTAATAATCACATAACCAAAATATTTTAGCGTACAATAGGTACATGACCAATGACCATTCATGCCATAATAATGACATTATTTATGGTATCATCTCAAACCTTCTTCTAGAGGTGAGTGTGGTATATTCACTACCATTAGCACGTTCATATTCTTTGAAGAATGAATATGTATTCATAAGTAATATGTTGTCACATTCACATCATGAATGGACCATAATCATCTATAAAATCTCATGTCAAATCGATGATAAATATTACTTTCACAAAGTGAAGGATTATTTTGAGAATACTTATTATTCTCATTACCACAATGATGACGATATAATTTCGTCTATTGCTACGTCCATATCCATTGATACCTTCACGGTAATAATTTTGTCTTCTTTCAGACTTATCACATACTGCTATCACATTCTCTAAAGGGAATGAGAATGGAGCAAATTCAATAGGACGTGTTTTCAATTTTTTTGCCCACAATCATACATGAATTTAATCATGACAAGGCATAGAAACTTTGCCACTTTGGGCGGTTGTAATTTCTTAAAAACTCCATTAGAGTTATAACCAAACTTTGTTGTCTTTGCCTGTATATAAAATCAAATTATAGAATTTCAAGAATTTGAAAGAGAAAAGTAAAATACTTACCTTAAATCCAGAATTTTAATCATGAAGGAAGTTCATGAAACAATTGACAATCATTATGCTCAATCTCAAAGTTTCTACTCAATTGGTTAGAGTCTCGTGCTGATAACGTGTTATAAAATAATAGAAGAACAAGAACAATATTGCAGAGAAAGAGAGAGAGGGAATTCTTATTGAATTTTGGAATGATTTACAATGGGGTAAGACCCTCTATTTATAGGAGAAATTATGACTTAGTCACAAAGTAAAACTCTCCACAAGATAGACATTCACTCCAAATAGAATTCTAGACATTCACTCCAAATAGAATTCTATTCTTAACAATTATTATATTATTAGCTTTAATTGTTTTTTTTGGGACTGAAATGATGTTTTGGTAAATGGTTCGTATTATGTTCTGTTGCGACCTATGTGTGGATTGTGTTACACACCACTCGACCTTTGTTGTTTGCATGATCAGTCATTTTTCAAAAATATATTTTCCATATGAAAGTCTTTTATAATGTTTGGTTATCAAAAATAAATTTTTTAAAAATATTTTTCATTAAAAGAGGAAACGTTCCCTCATTAAAGAGAAGTCATTCTTCTTACAATTATCTCATTACCTATTAACTTATATTACTAGCTTCAACTACCATGTAGATACTATTGTTATTAATCCTTAGTAAACGTAAAAAATCTCATCAAAACAATGTTCAAAATTGTCACATTATTATTAATGTGATATTATTTAATTTGTTCCAAAAAAAAAAAAAAATCGTTCACGAAGCAAATACCGAAAACATTTTGAAGGAAAGAATTTTTCGTAATCTTTTTGATGAAATGTGACTTCCGTGTACCAAACATAGTATGATTAATCATGTCTATATATGTTTTGGTAAGCTCGTAAAGTTAACATTAATAACAAAATCAAATTAAGTCATGTCAACCCTCACCAAACCATTTATCTAAATTGTCAGACATCATACAATAAGTCTCTCTTGAAACTAATTTTTTAATAATACACAACATGAAATATGAATTACTATCAAAGTTGTACTATTAAACTACACAATTAATCAACCAACCGATACGAACCTGCAAGGTTTAATTAAAAAAAATCGTGTTTATTGTGTTTGCATATTATAGTAACTTGCCATTCGGCAGATTATAAATATAGTGAAATCATTTTAGATGTAATACCATTAGAAGATATATAGAGGAAAATAAAGTTAAAAGAGTTATCATACTCTCAAGGAACTGCAAACCCTAAATTTCTATTTAATATTTTAATATTTTGAATCGTATAATCATCTCCTCTAATACAATTTAATACACGATGTTTGATTTAACAACTTAATATTATTAGGATTGATAAGGGTGTTTGGTCTGACTTACTAGGACCCTATTCAGATCTGCCATTGCAATTAATTATTTCTTTTTAAAGTTTGGAAATTAATGAAATAGGAAAATCAAAATGAAATTGTTGATTCGAAAATCTACCAAAAACAGCTTTTTTATCCTTTAAATATAAAAATAAGATTTATGTATATATTATTCTTTTCAAACTTTACTTATAAGACTTTATTAGGTGATTGTTGTTATTAAAAATCGGAGCGAAAGAGGTAGATATTGGCAGTTAATGAATTCGGATGAAATAGCTATGGCAGTAATCAACTGTCAACCTAACCCAACCAAGTTTGATATATAATAATAATATCAGCAAATTTCAAACACGACAAGATATGGCAACCATACGACAGCCCCCACGTTGGAACCATGTTTGAGTGCGACTTTCATCTCCTAAAAGCAAATTAAAGAAGAAAAAGAGCGACTTCATTAATTTCTTGAATATGAAAGCTTCATTTTAGTATTCTTTTCCAGCTCATGAAATCTATATACGTCATATGTGTGTTTACTAGTTGGTTGTTTTTTTCTAATCCTTATTGTCTTAACTTAGAAGTTGACCAAGATAGTTTTAACCTAAAGAGAAATCCAAAACATGCCTAGAATTTATCTAGATACCGAGGAAATAACTATCCTCATTTGATTCGCAACGTACGACACATGGCTTTCATCTGTATAGGCCAAAGGGTGATTTGATTTGTTTGTAAATGTAAATTAATCGATAAGATAAAATAAGTAAAATTGTTTATCCTAAAAAGCGAATAACAAATTAATTTATACCTGATTTTAAGGATATGCGAATTTATTCAATACAAACGATTAATAATGTTTGTTTAAACGGAGAAAAAGATGTAATAAATTACCAAATCAATAGTGGGAGTGATACTGGACTCAGTAACAACTTAATGAATGACTGCCTTCGATCCTAGGCTCACAATGATGGAGAACTGATGAACAGAAGTAGGACAGAGAAAAAAATAACAGTATATTGCCTTGATATGCGTGTTACAATGCCCCTCATGAAAAAAAGGATAAAAGTCCTTCTTCTAGCTAATCACTAATCTATTGCTGATACGAGCCGAAAATTACACCATGACATCTGGTTGGGCACGGATATCACGACCCTTTGTTAGTCGTGCGCGATTGTCTGGTAATGCTCTCCGGAGTTTTAGGATTTGAAGCTGACATGGGGAGACGTAGCCCTGATTCTCCCGAGGGCAGGTATTTTTCCTGAATCTCGACACTATGGGCTCCTCGTCCGATTCTGATTCCTTACGGTCACGCCTCAGCTCCGTTGGCTTCACCGACAATCGAGGTGTCCAACGAGCTCAGTTTCACCGATGTACAAATAGTCCCATTGTTTATTTAGAGAATAGGTTTACTGAAACAATGAGAAACGACATACGCACTTCAATTTCTTCTTCAATACGCCGTGACAAAAATGACAAAGAATCTGAACTATTCCGTCAGTCGTGTCATTATGACTTCGAACACGTGACAGCCATCGGTAGGTTATCCCTGAAGGCGAAGCGACGCAAAATCTCTATAAATATTTTCATCCTTCGTTCATTTTTTACCTTTTGACCAAGTTTCTACCTTCGAGTTTTCTAGATATCATTATCCTTCTTTATACTCTCATATTTTTACCTCCATTCCTTGGGATTTCTCAGTAAGTTACAAGTTTTTACCTAGTTTTCACCCAAATCACTGCACTTGATTCTTCATCTTTCAACCCTTCTTCCTATTTTTCAAGTTTTTTCAGATAACAATGGCTAAATCTTCCGAATATGTTCCTCAACGAGTCTTTTCTTCCTTTTTACAATTGAACACCAAAATCGAGGATGTCTCTCTTGATATAGTCATCATCGAGACGTTCTCTCGTGATGTGGCTACAAATGAACCGACTCGTGAGCTTCTTTTAAAAATGTTTGTCCCCGGGGTTTGTTCGATTGCTGATGACTCTAAGATATAAAGGCCCTTGTTGGTGCAGGGTCAGGGTGAGGTGGTATCAAGGTACATATGCTCCATCACCGAAGACGTCCTTCCCGAGGTCCGAAAGAAGTACAATTAGGTAGTAAAGGAGGTAGCAGTTCCCGGGCTTGAAGATGCTATTACAACCCATGTAGATGGGCATTTAAGTTTTTACACTTATCCCTTCGCACTTGGCCCATTGGACCCGGTTATTTTGGACTTCTGTAAGAGATACGAAGTATGCCTTAGTTGGATCCATTCGTCGTTGTGGAGGATCGTGGTCCTTCTTCGGTATTTCATGAACAAGACTGAATCCCGTAGGTTCACCATAGATCACCTACTCCGCCTATACAACCCCGGAATCTTCCGAGGTGGACTAATAAAGCTCACACGCCGAGCTAGCAAATTCCCATTCTCGAGCATTGATGAGGACCAAGATCGGGGTTGGCAAGGAAGCTTTGTTCGGGTAAAGACCATAGGCTTGATCCTTTCTAAGTTCATGCCATTACCCGAGAGGTGGAATGCATCACGTAAGCATAACTTTCCTTTAAATGTCGATTTTATGTTTTAAATGTCGATTTTATGTTTTTCTTGTTTTTCCTTAGTAGTACTTATGGTAGTGCAGCTATTGCTCGAGTCCCAAACGCCATTCCTCGGTTCAAGGAGTGGATTAAAAGCATTTGTTCGCAGATTCCTTATTCTGAGCGCACATGCCATGAAGTCTCGAGTGGCCGCTGGGAGGCCTGTACACACAGTAAGATCTCTCTCTCGAATAAGTAACATTAGGCTCCCCTTTTAGCATAATATTCGCATTTCTTCTCTTTTCTTTTAGTAGGCTTTCCTAATACCACTGATCTTAGGCCCTTAGAAGGAAATGAGGACTTTCCTTTTGTGAGCACGTGATTTTTGCCCTATAAGAGAAATACTCCCAAAGATTCAAAATAAAATAATTTTAGTTTTCTTGCAATTGTTGTGAATTTTGTGTTATTTTTCTTGTATTATTTGCATTTTTATCCGTGCATATTTGCTTGTTTAAATAAATAAAATATACAAAAAATATGTTGCATATGTATATAAAATTCAAGTTTACAATTAAGTTTATTTTACGAAATGAAAAGTCATAAAAAATATGTATTTTGCATTTTTTAAGCATTTAATGTCCAAATCGTGCAATTTTATTTTTATTAATGTTTAATTTTGTGTGATAATTATTATTATGAGTTAATTAGTATTTCAAGATAATTTTTAGTTTTTATAAATTAATCTTAGTATTTTTGGGCTTTATTAATTAGGATGTTGAATAATGGAGAATAACAAAATAGAAAAAATTTGGATTGGGCCATCTTGCAAATTAAGTTACAAGCCCAATCCTAAGCACCCTTACCCAACCCAAAATCCCTTGGCCCAAAAAGAAAATTTCAGATTTTTAGCCAAAAATAATCATAATCACATAACATAAAGTAGTGGGGGCAAGGAAATAAAGGAAGAAAACATGGAGAGGAAAACATGGATTAGTGGGTTTTCTTTAAATTAAAAAATATATTATTTTTCATAAAAAGATCTGAAAATTTTCGAAATTCTTGCCTATAAATAGAAGAGAAGATTTATGAAAAAGAGGGAGAGAAAAAAGAGAGGAAAAATCGGAAGAAAAGAAAAAATAAAAAAAATTCTCTGCTGTAGTATACACTCGATATACATTCTGGATACGGAAGTATACACAGAAAAAATGCAATTTTTGAGAGTTTCTTTTGAGAAGTGAAAAGAGTTCAAAGCTAGAAAGCCAAAACAAAGAGAAAATCTGGAATATATTTTTCTTTTCTATTTTTTATTGTTTTTTTTTTGTTTTTCTCCGTATTGCTGGGATTTTCGGGATTGAGGTGTTGAAGCTACTGCTGGTTGTTATTGTTGTTGTTGCTGTATTTTCACCGCCCTGTTGATTTGCCATTTTCCCATTCCTTTCAAAACCAGGTACACATTCTAAAAACCATGTGTTGATGTAAGCTCGAATTAGAAGTTGAAGTTTTGAAATGAAATAGAAAAGCAAGTTGTTGATTAATATTTGTTGTTATTTTCTATTTTATTAGTTTTTGTCAAATTGTTGTTAGCTTTATAATTTGAAGAATAAATTTGTCATTCAAGGGAACACCTTTTCTACTAATATAGAGTAGCCTTTTAAGCATGTAATTGTTTAGGACTTTTCTTTTCTTTTAGAGACAAACTAAATAGAAAAAATGTAGTCACTTTAGGATTATCCTTTTTTTTAAATAAAAATGTTACGAGCCTAGCTAAATAGAAGAAATAAAATTGCGGGGCCCCTCAATAACAATGTTCATTTTTTTTCTTTCTTAAAAATAACCAAACGCGGTAAATGTTTAAAATTGCATTATAGTATTGAACATTTTTTAAAAATCAGATATTTAGCCATTACAATAATTTAAGCGACCGTGCTAGAACCACGGGATCCGGGGATGCCTAACACCTTCCCTCGGGTCAACAGAATTCCTTACTTAGAATTTCTGGTTCGCAGACTTCATTTGGAAAGTCGAAAATTTCCTCGATTTGGGATTTAAATAAATTGGTGACTTGGGACACCATAATTTATTCCAAGTGGCGACTCTAAAATAAATAAATAATCCCATTTCGAATATTGTCACTTAAATTGGAAAAACTCTCGTGTACGTTTATCCCTCGGGGTAAGCGCGCAAAAAGGAGGTGTGACACCTTTGTCTATTAATCCCTCCGCTTTGGGGCAGCTCGGGTCTGTTGTGGGGGGGGGGGGGGGGGGGGGGGGAAGAAAAGAATTTGAAGGCTTCGGGCTCCCCAAGCTCTACGGTGTAGCAAAAAGAAAGATTGGCTCATAACCCAAAGAAAGGCTCCGGTCCCGAGCATCGAACTCAGACTCACTCCTTAGGCTCAAGGATGATGATATTTTTATGGAGCATGGGCTGACCTCCCCCGAAGAGTAGGCAGCAGCTGATGGGGGATGATAAAGGTCAATCTCCCTTAGGTTTGGAAGACCGATGAGGAGAAGAGGGCTGAGACCCCAAGGGATGTGATAACTAGGGATTATAGTCTTAGTTTATGCTCCTTTTTGCTTGTGTTTTGGACTAAAATATGTACAAGTATTCCTAAAAGCTAACTTGTTGTGCTTGTTTGCAGTGTTCGTCAAAAGGAGATGGGTATGTCATAACAATCTCAAAAAGGAGTGAAACCTACATAAGTTCAAAGTAGAGTCAAAGCAGCGCTACATCGAAAACTCCACCGCGACCATAGAAGACTCATCGCAACCGTGGTCCTTTTAGCGCGGTCTGCATTGACAAGGATTTAGATAGTTGGCATTTTTGGAATTCAAGATATCGTGGTCTGAGGTGATTTTATGCGATCGTGGTGCTTCCACCGCGACAGTGGTCAGTTTATTGTAGTTCGCGGAGAAGAAGTTCAGAGAACCTGCAGTTGAGCCAAATGTTGAAGACCGCAGTCCACAATGGATTTTATGTGGCCGCGATAGCCTTACCGCTACATCGGTCCATTTACCGCGGTTCGCGGTACCTCTGTTAGGGGCATTTTTGCCGGAAATTTTAGTTGTGTATAAATACTTTCTTTTTACATTTATAGGTCATCTTACGTTAGCTGAGCACGTGAAACGTTGTATTAGACTATCTTGAGTAATTTTGAAGCTTACTTAGAAATTAATCTGTCTCTTAGCTTGTAATTACAATATATGGATCATTCTTTATCTCAGTCTATGGTTTCTTCTTCATTATGGGTTGCTAAACCCATTAACTAGGGTTGTGGCTCAACCCTAGTGTGGGTATTTAATGGATCTTTTATTTTAGGGCTTAGATGTTTATGGGTGATTGTTATTTGGTATGATTTACGCTTTCTATGTTGAATTAGTGGTTGCAAACACTAATTTGTATCTTCTTTGACTTAGGCTCTTCTTGAGAAAGAGAGACTACGTCTAGGATTTTCAGGCCAACAAGGAATTGTGGTGTATTCAAGAGATTGATAGCCCCAATTAAAGGGTTAAACCTATAGATAGTAATATCCGACTTGAGCCAACATTGCTTGCACAAATTGAACACCCAATTGGGCTTGAGAAATTCAATTAGGGAGATGTCACTCTTACTACCGAGAGGTGTAGAGTGAGTACCTTCGTACGTTGGCTATAGTATGATCCCAACTATAACATTATTGTCCTAAGTTTTAATCCCGTTAGATACTTACCTATGAGTAAGTCATTTCTCTAGTGCATCTTCACCCATTTTAGAAAATCCTACAAACGAGAAAGATTGGAAGTGCAATCAAAATCACTATGCATTGCTAGATTAGATAGGAATCCAACCCCAAACACTAAATTAGCTCCATGTGGATTCAATCCCGACCTTCTTAGGTAAAAGCTGCATCGACCGCTCTTGCCACTCTGTAGTGGTATAGGTTTGGACCCAATCATTTTTTGGCACCGTTGCTGTGGAGCTAATGATTTTGGCTATCTATCTAAATAGTTTTATGTCTTGTTTTTCTTTCCTTCTATGGTACTAATTAGTGCGTGTCGCCAATTCAGGTCCTAAATGGCGAACAATAAAAATGACCCTCTTGGAAATGTTATTCTAGAGGAGGAGGTAGAAGACAATATTGATGATGAGGTACATATAGTGCCTCAAGCTCAAAGTAGAGGCCGATAGGATAATAATAATGTTCCAGACCCTCCCCCGCCACCTCCAACAGTGGCTCCTCGGGTGCTTCCAAACCAAGGATATGTTAGTGCAATTATCCCACCCAGGATCCGAGCGAGCAATTTTCAAATTACAAATGTGATGTTGACTTTGTTGGAGCAGTGAAGGTATTTCACAGGTGCTCCCTATTAGAATGCTTACAAATATCTTAAAGGCTTCGTTGATACATGTTGGGGTAGCAAGCAGATGAATGTGTCCAAGGATGCATTGCGGTTGAGATTATTCCCATTATCACTTTGAGGAAAATCTTGGACTGACTTTAAAGGCTTTCCAACCATACCATCACTACGTGGGATGAGTTGGCGGACAAGTTTATTGCAAAATTTTCCTTGCCGGGTCACATATAGACCTTGAGGGATGAGATTTTGGCGTTCAAACAAGAGCCCAATGAACCACTTCATGAAATATGGGAGAGATACCGGACTATGGTTAAAGAATGTCCAAACAATGATATGACCGAGACAATGATACAACAGACATTCTACCGTGGTATTAACCCAACAAATAAGTGTATAATGAACCATCTCACAGGGGGCAATTTCATGAACACACTGTATGATCAGGCTTGTGAGATATTCGACGAGATAGCGGGCACTTCCTCAGCTTGGCGAAGTCGAGCTAATGTGCCACAGGGTGATCTCTGTCACACCTCCTTTTGGCGCGTCCGCGAGGGCGCGAGAGAGTTTTTTCCAATTAAAGGACAATCGAAACGGGATTTATTTAATTAATTCAGAGTCGCCACTTGGGATGATTTATGATGTCCCAAGTCACCGGTTGAATCCCGAATCGAGGAAAAGAATGACTCTGTTTAACAATCTGCGAATTAGAAATCCGGATAAGGAATTCTATTAACCTGGGAGAAGGTGTTAGGCATTCCCGAGTTCCGTGGTTCTAGCACGGTCGCTCAACTATCATATTTGGATTATTTATCTGATATATAACATGCTCAAACCTATATGCATTTTTTATCCTTTTAACCTCTTTTGATATTTATTAACATTATTATTATTATTATTATTATTATACGCTCCTAGAACAACTACATATTTACTATCTTTGTGTAAAGACGTGAAATTGGGATTATGGTGAAGGTCACAAATTATGGATTAAATTAAGATTGTAAAGGAAATTGGGCCATGACATTGTTGGGCCGTTGGTTTTATGAAAAATAGATATCAACATCATATGAGCCCATTAATTACTTTAGCATCTAATTTCCTACCACATAATTTGACTTGCATTGTAATACCGTGAAACATACTTCTAATTTTAAGAAAACATAGCACTAGCTTAATCATTACCCAAACACATAACAATGAAAATTATTAAACTATTAAAGTATCATCCTCCTATTAGTTTAATCATTACCCAAATACATAACAATAAAAATTAAACTATTAAAGTATCATGCTCCTATTGACACATTTCATCAAAAAATGAACTTCAACAACTCATCATTTGAATCAGTAAGCTATCTTTTTCTTAATCAATCTTGAGGAATATTTATTAACAAACTCACCATACTTCTAAATCCAGTCAAAACAACACAAAATAATATGAACATCACTGCAAATATAATTCAAAAGTGTCAACCAATATGTGCAATATAAAACTAATTTCTAACCGAATAAATCATTAACATTTCAAACACGAATATACATTTTTTCTCTTTAAAAAAAAATGCTCCCAAAGTGATCTTCAACATTTGAACAACTTCAGCATTACTTGAGCGTAAGAATATACCTGGAATATAATGAAAAAACGAGGATAAGCAAAGATCAGTAGTAGCAGTAAGACCAGGAGCAACAAATAACAGCAACAACACTCAAATTCCAGCAAAAGATTGAAGAACCAGTGGCCAAGACTAACAAGAAATTCCCAAACAAACCAAATCTTCTATAAAACCAATATGCAATCAGAACATTTCAATCAACACCCAATTTAGCTTTCACTTGATGTCTTAAACCTTAACAAAACTCCTTGAAATCGAGCTATGAATTCATATGAGCAAACTAGCTATTAGATTTAGATAGAACTACATATGCCCAATGAAACAGTAGCTTCCCCCCCCAGGTTTTTAACATTGTTCTCTCTTTGTTTGAATGTCAAAAACTATACTGCTCTCTCTTTGTTTTAGCTGCCTCTCTCTGTTCTCTTGTATGTCTAGTGTTCTGCCAATATTCTCCAATATTCTCAATGTGTGAAATGTCTCCCTAAATGTATATTTCCAGAGAATGCTCTATATGAGTATCAGTGTGTTCTCTGTTTTTCCCTCTCTCTTCTGTTTTCAGAGTGAAAATCTGATCATATATCAGTTAATCCCCTCCCCTTTCCAGATGTGTACTCCCTTTACACATGTATTTTCAATTATGCTCCCATGTTTTCTTACTTTCCAGCTTGTATATTCCCTCCCCATGTGCTAGCATCTTCTTGATTAGGTGAGATTCACTTTTTATTAAACAATTCAATAGCTTAGTGGTACATTAATATTCAACATTGATAAACCACTTAAATTGAATAGTTTTCAGGTTTCAATCCCCTAAACTACTCTCCTAAAGCTATTGAAGCTATTAACCTATCCAAAAACCTATCAGCTATAACCAATGCAAACTTATTCAATAGACATGGCATCACACGAAAGGAATTAATAACGCGACCAAAAATGGATATCAACAAGAGCAAATCAAGCAAACTTAAAACAAATTTGCAATTCGTTTAAACAGAATTCAGCGTTCTTTTCACACTGCTAGTACAACAAAATCCACGACTCCATATTTAGAATTACAAGAATCCTACTCAAATCGACAATATACATATCACAGCCAAATTCCCATCCGAAAATCGCAGAACCATTCGTAACAATGCTCGGAACCAGCACAAAAACTGTAAACTATGCTATTCAAGCATCTAAATTAATTAACAAACTAAAATACCACATACTAGTTCAATCAACAAAAGAAATGGGGAAAGAAATGACCTGAAACTATTTTTATTAGCAGAATCCTGGTAATTTCAGCAAATTAATTGAGCATTTGACGTACAAACACAAAGATTTCAGTGAGAACTTCAACAAGATTAACGACTTCGACCGGGAACTCGAATAGACACGAACTTTGACTCAACTATGTCTTCAATCAAATTGTCTCGATTGTGCGTGTTTTTGGTGCTGGATGGCGGCGACAGAGGTGGAGATGGGGCTGGGTGTGGCTGTTTTGTTGGTGGTGTGATGAAGGTCGCTCGATGGAGTCGATGGAGGCTGTTTTTGGTGGTCCGGCGGCTGTAATCGTTGGAGATGAGGCCGGCCGCCGTCTTCTTTTCTGCTAGGGTTTTGGAGGAGTGTTCTCTGAGAGGTGGCGGCTTGGAGATTGGGGGGAGCGGCGGCTGTTCAGTGGCGGGTCTGAAGGGTTTGTTACTGGTGGTTAGCCAGGCGGACGACTGGTGGTGTTGTGTTTTCCGGCGAAAAGGAAATGGGTTCTCCCTGGCGTGGTGAGGGGTGGTCGTTTAGGGTGATGTTGAAGGGTGGTCGTGCGACTGGTGAAGGCTGGCGGGCTGCTGGCGGCGTGGCTTCAGGATTCTTAGGGTTAAAATTTGGGGAATCAAAATGAAAGAAGAAGAGTAGGGTCGTTGGTTTTAGGTGATAGACCGGGTCGGTTCTTGGGTAACGGGCGGGTCACGGACGGAATTGGGCTGGGTAGTGGGTAAATTGGGATGGGTTTCAAGGATTGGGCTTAGGGATTTAATTAAAGATAGCCCAATCCAAATTTCCCCTTGCTATTTTTTGATCTCTCTTATTTTATTTTCTAATTTCAAAAAATCAAAAATCCTAGATTAAATTATAAAAACCAAAAATTATCTTTAAACGAATACTAGTTGAATCTCGATAATAGTTATCACACATAAATAACATACCAAAAATTAAAAACAAAATTACACAATTGGACATTAAATGGTAAAGAAAATGCCAAAGATACATTATTCTGTGAGTTTTTTTTTTCGTTGTCGTAAAAAAAACCTTAATTACTCTTAATTGTGAACTTGAATCTTATATATAAATGCAATATATTTTGTATTTTTATTTATTTAGACAAATAGACAAGGACACACAAATGCAAACAATAAGAGAAAAAGTAACATAAAATCCATAAACATTGCCAACAACACAAAAGTATTATATTTTGAATTTTTTGGGAGTAATTCTCGTATAGGGCAAAATCACGTGCTCACAGCTGCCCCTCTTTGTGCGGAAACCCGGAGAGTTTTCGTGCAAAGATAAGTGAGCGGATACGAGCGATTTTTGCCCGTTTGAGCACTCCGTATGAAGCATTTTTTTGAAAAGTTTGACCGAACCTTTGCTTCAGAAGGTCTCCTACATATCCCTGGCTAAAAGGGAATCAGGTCAATGTAGTTCGGGAAGTTTTGGTAGCTGGGACTACCATGACTGCTGTGATCTTGCTGTTACTGTTGTTGCTGCTGTTGCCACTGCTTAACTGATCTCCTTATTACACCGTGCTAAATGAAAAATAAGAAGCTAGACTAAATTACAATATTGCAAATTCTTATTTATCTCTTCAGCTTGATCTTGCCATGTTCCTTGCCATCATGCTGGCTCTGATGTTTCTTCACATGCTTCTTCTCTTCTGACAATTGTTATTTCGGCCAATCTTGATTGCCGAACTCCGACCATTGGTCCTTTCCTTGTGATCTTCGAACTATTCTCCTTCGAAGTCTGAATCTATCTTTCTGATCCTTGTTGCCTTCCTTCCGATTATGAACTTGGATTCATGTTGGGGACTTCCGTTACACTCTGTCACTTTTCGATTCTTCACTATCCTTATCAAATCTTAGAAATTGAGACGTTGTTTTGCTTTTCTGGCGGGCTTCTGACTTTATCGACAAACTCTAATCATAAATCGCCATTCCATTCTTCGGGCGGACACCTGCTTTCAACATCAACTTCAAAATAACAATTCGCCACTCCGTTCTTCAGACGGGCTCCCTAACTTCAACTACAACTTCAAAACTAAATCGCCACTCCATTCTTCAGGCGGGCTCCCTGACTTCCATTACAACTCAAAACTAAATCGCCATTCCATTCTTCAGGTGGGCTCCCTAACTTCAATTACAACTCAAACTAAATCGCCAATCCATTTTTCAGGCGGGCTCCTGACTTCCATAGCAACTTTCGAAAATAAATCGCCACTCCATTCTTCAGGCGGGCTCCCTAACTTCAACTACAACTTCAAAACTAAATCGCCACTCCATTCTTCAGGCGGGCTCCTGACTTCCATAGCAACTTTCGAAAATAAATCGCCACTCCATTCTTCAGGCGGGCTCCCTGACTTCAACTACAACTTCAAAACTAAATTGCCACTCCATTCTTCAGGCGGGCTCCCTGACTTCCATAACAACTTTCGAAAATAAATCGCCACTCCATTCTTCAGGCGGGCTCCCTGACTTCAACTACAACTTCAAAACTAAATCGCCACTCCATTCTTCAGGCGGGCTCCCTGACTTCCATAACAACTTTCGAAAATAAATCGCCACTTCATTCTTCAGGCGGGCTCCCTGACTTCAACTCATAAACTTCGAAACTAAATCGCCACTCCATTCTTCAGGCGGGCTCCCTGACTTCCACTATATCTTAAAAACTAAATCGCCATTCAATTCTTCAGGCGGGCTCCCTGACTTCAATTACAACTTCAAAACTAAATCGCCACTCCATTCTTCAGGCGGGCTCCCTGACTTCAACTCAAAAACTTCGAACTCCATCCCATCCATATCGCCTTCCTTTGCTTCCTGTACCATTTTCTTCTTCCTGCATCGTCTCTTGGGCCACTTTTCTTCTGAATTACCTTGTTTTGGAATTCCTTTCCTCCTGGGTCGTGTTATTTTTCCTTTGACTGCTGGTGATATCTTTGGAACTGTTTACTTACCTGCTGGAGATAATGCTGCTAGGGAAGTATTCTTTATTTCCTCTTTTCTACTTCTTTCAACCTTTATTCTCTCCCGGGCTCGCTGGGGATTGAAATTTCATTAACTGAGGATTACCCTGGCGGGGAATCCCTTTTCTTTTCCTCTTTCCAAACCTCCTTCGGGACTCGCGCTCTGCTTCCTCGAAAACTTTATGGGATATAATGTTGTTGGGGAAATCTTGAAAATCAGTGTTTCATTTCTCCAAGAACTGCTGGGGATGATACTAGGCTCAAAGATCACTTCCTCGTGTTGTCTGGCCTTTTTCAAAACTATTCTGCTCGAAACTGGTATTTCCCAAAATCTTGTGTTGCTTTCTATCCTTATCCACTGGGTATTTGCTTTCAAGAAAATTTTTGCAATGGGAGAAAATTTTTTGCCCCAGTTTGATAAACTTCTAGGTGGCATGCTTTTCCGCCGATGAACCATCTTTTCCTGTTTTAAATCAAAGAAAAATTGTTAGTTTCAAAATGCAGTGAGCGGTCGTGCTGCTCTTGATGGGGCAATTCTCCTTTTCTTTTAACTGCTTTGCCTTCCTCAAACTTTGGGACGACGTTGATACTTGCTGGTGGATGGTGCTCTTTCCACAGGATCTCTTATCTCTTCTTTTTATTCCAAACTTCAGTGTGGTCTGACCCTTTTAGTCGGTGATCTGTTGTGAGAAACTATCTTCCGGATGTGTAATATGTGTCCATCCTACTCCGTAATTCCTGTGAACCTTCCAATCAACCTGTCGTTCCAATCTTAATATCGGAACGACTTTTGTCTTATTACCTTGTTCCACGCCTATTCATCTTCATTGTACCGCTTTGGGAAACTTGGTAGTAAGCTTTGAAAAAAGAAATTTTTAAAAGGAGAGAAAAATGATAGACAAAAAAAAATGAAATAAAGAATGCTGACCGCGAATGACAAAAGAAAGGGAAAACTTTTCTGAACTCAAAACTGGGAAAAACTTATCTGAATGTATAACTGATCAAATGGTTATGCCATGCCTTTGAGATTAATCTAACCAGTCTATTTATGTCAATCGCTTTCTGACGGCTACGTTTTGCTAGAAGTACACGAATGTCCCAACCTTGTCTCATGCAGACATCTTGTAACCATCTCGCCTTGTCACCTCATAGTGCCCTTCAAAGGGTTTTCACTAATGAGATTCTCTCATTTCTCTCGACCTCCCGTCGCCTTAGGGTGCCTGTAAAGGTTTTCACCGTAAGACTCTCTCATTTTATTTCTCTTAGCTTTCTTCGCCTTAAGGTGCCCGCGAGGGTTTTCACCGTTAAGACTCTCTCATTTCGCTTTCTTTCCAGGTTGGGGTATTATCCACGAAACTCCCTCTAAATGGCTATCCATTTTTCGCTTGCGAATCCTGGACTCAGTCGAGGATCGGAGTGTCCTTCTTGGCTTTCATTTGCATGACTTGGCATTTGTCAAATACTGATCGAGAGGTCTTTTTTGGTCATTAATGCGGTTTTCGTGTATGAGGCCAGAGAAAAGGGATTTAACCTCAACGGGTAGCTCATTACAACTTTCGGAATCCGCACTATCTTTTCAAACGAAACATGACTTCTGCCCCAGTTTTGTTGCTTGGGGAATCTTTGATTTTTATTTTATTATGACCAAGCCTTGTGGCGCCTACGTATCCTTCTTGAGGAATCAGGTCGAACGTAGTTCACTTTTTCTTGTGTTTTTTCTTTGTTTCTTTTTCTATTTTGTTACACATCTTCCTTAATGATTCCGAAAGAGGGTATATGAAAGAATAATTAAGGCTCAAAGGGGAAAACAAGGGTTAAAGTGTTTGGGTAGTAGAAAAATTGCCTCTTTCATTTCATTCTCCGAAAAATGCCAAATACACACAAACGAAACCAAACGTTGACAAATGCATTAAAGAATTACACATAATATCTCTTGATTGCATCAGAATTGATAGCCATATCGGTGCATCTTCCCTCAACATCAGTTAGACATAGAGCGCCGTTGGATAATACTCTAGTCACCACAAATGGTCCCTGCCAATTTGAAGCGAACTTGCCTTTCGCTTCGGCCTGATGTGGTAGAACTCTCGTCAGCACATGCTGTCCCACTTCAAATTTCCTGGGACGTACCTTCTTGTTATATGCTCTCGCCATTCTCTTTTGATACAATTGGCCGTGACATACTGCTGTCAATCTCTTTTCATCGATCAAGCTCAATTGCTCTAATCGGGTTTTGACCCACTCGTCGTCATCAATCTCAGCTTCAGCGACAATTCGGAGGGATGGGATTTCAACTTCTGCTGGTATTACTGCTTCAGTCCCATACACCAACAAGTAAGGAGTTACACCTACCGAAGTCCGGATGGTAGTGCGATAACCTAACAGTGCGTATGGTAACTTTTCATGCCATTGCCTGGACCCTTCTACCATCTTCCTCAATATCTTCTTTATATTCTTGTTTGCTGCCTCAACCGCACCATTTGCTTTGGGACGATACGGTGTGGAATTTCGGTGTGTAATCTTGAACTGTTGGCAGACCTCCTTCATCAATCCGCTGTTAAGATTGGCACCGTTATCTATGATGATTATCTTTGGAATTCCAAACCTGCAGATGATGTGGGAATGTACGAAATCCACCACCGCCTTCTTAGTCACTGATTTGAAGGTTTTGGCCTCCGCCCACTTGGTAAAATAATCGATCGTTACCAGAATGAACCTATGACCATTGGAAGCCGCAGGTTCTATAGGTCCAATAACATCCATACCCCATGCAACAAACGGCCATGGTGCTGACATTGTATGCAATTCAGTTGGTGGAGAATGAATCAAATCTCCGTGTATCTGACACCGATGGCATCTTCGCACGAAACTTATACAATCACGCTCCATCGTGAGCCAGTAATATCCTGCTCGAAGAATCTTCTTTGCCAATACGTATCCGCTCATGTGTGGTCCACAAACTCCGGAGTGTATATCTGTCATCACTATTGTGGCTTGACTTGCATCTATACATCTCAACAATCCCAAATCTGGGGTTTTTTTTGTACAGCACCCCTCTACTAAGGAAAAATCCGTTTGCCATTCGTCGAATAGCTCTCTTTTGATCTCCAGTTGCTTGCTCTGGGTATATTCCTAACCTGAGGTATTCCTTGACATCATGAAACCATGGCTCACCATCCATTTCTTCCTCTATCATATTGCAATAAGCTTGTTGATTCCGGATCTGAATATGTAACGGATTGACACGAACCTTGTCCGGGTGATGTAGCATTGACGCTAAAGTAGCTAGAGCGTCGGCAACCTCATTATGCATCCTTGGGATGTGCCTGAATTCTACCGATCGAAAGCGTTTGGTCAGATCATGCAAACACTGACGATACGGGATAAGCTTTAAATCTCTGGTTTCCCATTCTCCCTGAATCTGATGTACCAGAAGGTCCGAGTCCCCCAAGACCAAGACGTCCCGTACATCCATGTCTACCGCTAATCGTAACCCCAAGATACATGCCTCGTACTCAGCCATATTATTGGTACAATGAAAGCGCAGTTGAGCAGTAACAGGATAGTGATGTCCTGTTTCAGAGATAAGCACAGCCCCTACTCCGACTCCTTTTGCGTTCGCCGCTCCGTCGAAGAAAAGCTTCCACCCCGGATCCTCGGTTAACTCCAACCCATCAATTTGCAGTACTTCTTCGTCTGGAAAATACGTCCTCAAAGGTTCGTATCCGTCATCAACAGGATTCTCGGCTAAGTGATCGGCTAGGGCTTGAGCTTTCATAGCCGTCCTTGTCACATAGATGATGTCGAACTCGGTAAGTAATATTTGCCATTTTGCTAACCTTCCTGTAGGCATAGGTTTTCGGAAAATATACTTCAACGGATCCAAACGCGAAATGAGGTAAGTGGTGTAAGAAGACAAATAATGTTTCGACTTTTGGGCTACCCAAGTCAAAGCGCAACACGTCTTTTCTAGATGAGTGTACTTGACCTCGTGGACTGTGAATTTCTTACTGAGGTAGTAAATGGCTCGTTCCTTCCTGCTAGTAAGATCATGCTGCCCCAGTACGCAGCCGAACGAATTCTCCAAAACCGTTAGATAAAGAATCAGGGGTCTACCCGGTTCGGGCGGAACCAATACGGGTGGGTTTGACAAATACCCTTTGATTTGGTCAAACGCTTCTTGACATTCCGTCGTCCATTCTATCGCAGCGTCTTTCTTCAACAGACGGAATATGGGCTCACAGGTTGCTGTGAGCTGAGCAATAAACCTACTGATGTAATTTAACCTTCCCAACAAACTCATTACCTCTGTTTTATTCCTTGGCGGGGGTAACTCTTGGATGGACTTGATTTTGGATGGGTCCAACTCAATGCCCCGTCGGCTGACGATGAATCCTAGCAACTTTCCTGATGGGACTCCGAATGCGCATTTGGCCGGATTGAGCTTGATATCATATCTTCGAAGTCTTTGAAAGAACTTCCTGAGGTCAGCAACGTGGTCTTCTTGACGTCTAGATTTTATGATCACATCATCCACGTATACTTCGATCTCCTTGTGTATCATATCATGGAATACCGTAGTCATTGCTTTCATGTATGTTGCCCCTGCGTTCTTCAAACCGAATGGCATCACCCGGTAGCAATAAGTCCCCCACGGTGTGATAAAAGCCGTCTTTTCTGCGTCCTCTTCATCCATCAAGATCTGATGATATCCCGCGTAGCAATCCACAAAGGATCCGATTTCACGTCCGGCGCAATTATCAATCAGGATATGGATATTGGGAAGCGGGAAATTATCCTTGGGACTCGCCTTGTTGAGATTGCGGTAGTCTACGCATACTCTGATCTTTCCGTCTTTCTTTGGTACTGGTACTATGTTAGCCAACCATTCAGGGTATCGAGTGACACGAATGACTTTTGCCTGCAACTGCTTGGTTACTTCCTCCTTGATCTTTACACTCATCTCCGTCTTAAATTTTCGCAGTTTTTGTTTGACGGGCGGGCATGCCGGGTCAGTAGGCAATTTATGGACCACTAGGTCAGTGCTGAGTCCTGGCATGTCGTCATACGACCACGCGAAAATGTCTCTAAACTCCATGAGTGTTTTAATCAATTCTTCTTTCAGGTTGGGTTCAATATGGACACTTATTCTGGTTTCTTTAACGTCATCTGTGTCCCCCAGATTAACAGCCTCAGTATCATTTAAATTTGGTTTGGGTTTTTCCTCGAAGTGACTTAATTCTTCACCGATTTCTTCTACGGCTTCATCATCGCCGTATTCCGGTTCACTCTCGTCACTTCTTATTTCATGCGTTATTATTTCCAAACCCGATTGACTTTCTAGATTGGATTGATTAATCTTTAAGCACGCCATATCATTAAGATCAGTTGAAAGAAAGCTGCTCAGAAAAGTAAAAAGAAGGAAAAATAAACAAAATTAGAAATGAAAGGAACAAAATTTCATTAATGGGAACAGTACAAGGAAAAACAAACTTGCGAACTCAAATAAAAATGAAGTGAAACAAATGGATTTTACTTCGGGGACAATCCCAACACAAAATTTCAAAAGAAAATAATCCAAAACAAACTACCAAGACTCCTTCCGGACAGGGAGAGGAGTAGCTTTCCAATTATTCAACTTTGCTTTCGATCCCACAAACTGTATCTCGGCATGGCTGGATCCTTCGCCATCCTCGAGCATGCATACATCTGCGAATAGGTCCTCGAACTTTCTTAAAAACTCTTCGTCTGGCCTAACCATAGGAATGGGAACCTTTGTCGTCGGATGTCCTCTTACTCCGGACTTGACAAAAGATCGGGAAAGGCGTGGAATAGGCTTCGTGAGCACCCATGTCTTCTGCTTATTCCTCTTGGCTCGCTGGATGTCCTCTGATGTTGGCTTGAATCCCAAGCCGAAGGTTCCCACGTTTTCAACCACAGATACCGGTTGTATGATTCCTTGCAGAGATGCACCTAGACCTTTGCCGGGTATGAAACCGTGTCTCAACATTTCATGAGCCACCATGACATCTGCAGTAATTATTCTGTCATTTGGAATGCATTCCCCTTCTGGAACTCGGTTGGCGGATACCACATCGCAGATCTGGTATACCCATGGCCCAACATCTTCTTCTGTCTCAACAAAGGGGACGACGGTGCCTGGTTGTAGATCATTCTCTCCATGGACGACGATCTCCTGTTGGTCCCACTCAAACTTGACGAGTTGGTGTAGGCTGGATGGAACTGCTCTTGCGGCATGGATCCACGGTCGCCCTATCAGAAGGTTATATGACACTACCATGTCCAGCACCTGGAATTCCATGGTGAACTCCACTGGCCCAATCGTCAAGATTAACACTATGTCCCCGACCGATGCCTTGCCTCCTCCATCAAACCCTCGAACACATATGCTGTTCTTGCGTATCTTGCCGATGTCCACTTTCAACTTGTCCAGTGTAGAGAGAGGACAAATGTTAGCACTGGACCCATTATCGACAAGGACTTTGGTAACCACCGACTCCTCACACTTTACCGTAAGATATAAAGCCTTGTTGTGCTCGGTGCCTTCCTCAGGCAACTCATCATCGGTGAAAGTGATCTGATTCGCTTCGAAGATCCTATTGGTGATCTTCTCCAAATGACTCACCGAGATTTTATCGAGTACGTGGGCCTCATTCAGAACTTTTATCAAAGTTTGCCGATGTTCTTCAGAATGTATTAGCAAGGACAGCAATGAGATTTGTGCAGGAGTCTTCTTCAGCTGTTCTAGGACAGAATAATCATGCAGCTTCATCTTTTTCAGGAATTCTTCTGCCTCTTCGTCAGTTACCGGCTTTTTCAGTGTTGCCGAAGCAGTCTTCCTCAACTCCGCGGGAGCAAAACATCTCCCCGAGCGGGTCAAACCTTGCGCTTCGCAAACTTCCTCTTTCACTTCCTTTCCTTTGTAGGTTGTCGTGGTCCGATCATAATTCCATGGAATAGCTCTGCTATCAGTTATTGGCAACTGTATTGCTGGCTTGATGATGAAAGGATCCATTCGAACACCTGCCACCGTCAAGACGGGCTTGGTTACTACCCCTGGTACAACTATTTTTGCTTCCCCCGGCCTCACCGGTACTTCGTTCACACTTCCCTTTTCTACTTCCGACCCTCCTGGTACGTCCTTCTTGCAAATAGATGACTCATCAAGGCTCGGCCCCTTTCTCATTCCTATCCCACTAGACTTGATCATCATTACAGTCTGGGAGGCTTTCTCCTTTCCTTCTTCTACCCGTACCAACTCGATCGTGTTGGTCTCATGATGAGTTGGAAGTGGATTTTGGTTGATGTTGGGCTCTGTTGGAGTCTGGACCTCAATCCTGCGAGTGTCGATGAGCTCCTGGATGGCTGTTTTCAACCTCCAACACTTTTCCGTGTCGTGTCCTGGACATCCTGAGCAGTATGCACAATTTACTGAATGGTCCAGGTTCTTTGGAAGAGGGTTTGGTAGCTTAGCTTCAACCAGATTTAGCAACCCTACTTGCTTCAATCGGTGGAACAGACTGGTGTAAGACTCTCCCAAGGGAGTGAAAGTCTTTGGCCTTGGCGCCCTGTCGCCCTTGAATGCCTGGTTCGGACGAAAACTCACGCCCGAGGGGTTTCTGTAGGCTCTTGGGGGTGGGTAATTATTTTGCGGGTTTGGTGCACGCCACGGTGCATGGACGAGAGGTGCAGAATAGGACTGTGCGTGATGGACAGTAAAATGGGGAACAGGTGCTGGATAGTAATGTTGCGGGTGGTTATATGGATTGTGGAAGTAATTTTGGTGGTGAGGTTGGGGCGGGCTATATTGGGGTGCGGGGCCTCTGTTTCTGAACCATGTCCCGGACTCGACCGCCGCGACTTCCTCTTTCCTCTTTTTCCCGAGTACTCCTCCAGTACCACTTTGGATAGCCTGAGTGGTGGCTTTCAATGCTGAGTAGCTCATGATCTTGTTGGCTTTCAAACCTTCCTCGATCATAGCCCCCATTTTTATCACCTCGGTGAATGATTTGCCCACGGACGTCACCAGATGTCCGAAATAGGTTGGCTCCTAGTGTCTGCAAGAAGTAATCCACCATCTCGCTCTCTCTCATAGGCGGATCTACCCTTGCTGCCTGTTCCCTCCAGCGGAAACCAAATTCCCTGAAACTTTCGGCGGGTTTCTTCTCTAATTTTAGCAATGATAGGCGGTCGGGGATTATTTCAAGATTGTACTGGAACTGCCCGATAAAAGCTTGAGCCAAGTCATCCCACGTAAACCATCTGCTGGGGTCCTGTCTAGTGTACCACTCCAGCGCAGATCCTCCCAGACTCTGACCGAAGTAAGCTATCGGAATCTCATCCCGTCCTCCGGCTCCTCGCATTTTACTACAAAACCCTCGGAGGTGGGCTACAGGATCACCGTGCCCCTCGTATAGGTCAAACTTGGGCATTTTGAACCCGGCCGGCAACTGGACATCTGGGAATGGACACAGATCCTTGTAAGCGACACTGACTTGGTTGCCCAAACCGTGCATGTTCCTGAAGGACTGCTCCAGGCTTTTGACTTTTCTAATAACTTCCTCATGTTCCGAACTTTGGAAGTGCTTTTCCGGTTCTGTCGGATTATCCCAGTGAGGGGTGTGTGATTGCGGTTCAGGAGCCCTAAAAGTAGGCTCTGGAGAATAACAATGATTGTCGTGGATTTGAAAAAGCGGCTCACTGGACGATTTTTGTAAAGGAGCGGGTGGAGGTGCCACAAAAACAGGGGTAACCGGGGGAGGAGGATTTTGCCTGGCTGGTGAAACCGGGGGGATATATGGGTTTTCCCCTTGATAATAAGGATAGATTGGTGCACTGGTCGAGGGATCCATGGGCGGACGCTCTGGTGCTGGTGTAAGAGTAGGAAGGTTTGGTGATGATTGTCCCCTAGCCCAGGCTAGGTGCATCTCTGTCATTTGCTGTCTTAACCGGTCCATCTCCTCTTTCATGATTTGTATCTCTGTTTTCTCCCCATCGATACTTTTGTCTGAACTAGACATGCTTGCTGGAATTGGACCTTTTGATCCGGTATGGTAAGGGTGATCGGCCAGTATACTCTGTCAAGTCACTGCTAAACTTTCTGGAATTGCAACAAACTTGTTAGCTCACTGAATTTAACAGGCATGTTATCGCACGTTGGATGTAATGCACCTAATCAATTAACCATTTCTACATGTATTCCTCGCATGCGTCATTCCAGCTTTTCTTTTTCTTCTTCTCTTATCCTTGAAAACTTTATTGTTATTAATCTCCCCATTTTTTTTAGCGGTGGTCGAATCTTATGTGGATTGCCTACGTATCACGTCCCCGCGTGAATCAGACCGAGCGTAGTTCTAATACAATAGACATAAGATATGAATGAAGTGTTCATGAATTTTATTTAAACCAAACTTCAAACTTGAAACACTTGCAAAAGACAACAATGGAGAAAAACTTTTAAAAGGACAACAGACTCTCAAATAACAGACTCTTCTAAGCATGTTCCAACGCCTCGAATCTTTGCGCCCGGGGGGCGTTGTTTGGCCTTGCTGCAGTTCTTGGGGTAAGATCTTTCTGTATACTTCCCAATTCTGCCATGACTTGGTGGACACATTCCATGATTGAAGAAAAGAGGGCAGGCCGAGGTACTCGTTCGCAGTTTAAACACCTCATAGTAATGTAGTGCCCGATCTCATTGATCCCGGTTCTGATCATGTCTTTTTCTCTGAGCAGCTGCCCTATGTGTCTGTTCTTTGCCCCTAATACTTGAGAGTTGCCGTAGATATGGTCCAAGAGCCTATCTATTTGTCTTTCCATCCGTGCCATCAAGTTGTGACAACGGTCTCTATCTGCTTTAGCATCCTGGACTTGCCTAAGAGTTCGCTCTCTAAGAGTGGCATTTGCTTTTCTCAAATCAACGATGATTGCATCATAGTCTTTCTCTACTTGTTGTAGACGGAGTGCTTCTTGGTGGGCTGATCTCTTCCATTTTGTCCGGACTGCAACCAAGGCTGCTTTTGCCTTCTCCAAGTCTTCTTGGTGTTCAAAGGCTTTCCTTTCCAAATCGTTTATCAGCATTTGATCACTTCGACTCCCCTTTGACCTTTCTGCGGCCAATTGCATCTCTCGAATTTGAGTTTGGAGTGCTTCTCTTTCCTGCTCCCAACCGGCCCTTTCCCGATCGAAGTCAGCCTGTTGTATGTCCATGGCCGCTTCCAGGATTCCTTTGTCTTCTTTTAAAGTGTTGATGCAAGATTGGAAATTTTGTGTTGTCTCATGCTCGGCCTCCCTAACTCTGGCTTCTATTTCTCTCTCCCAATCGACGGCATACTTCACTGACCTTTCTGACCTTTGCTCCGGTATTGATTGGTTGTGGAACCATTCAAGATAAGCGAGACTCACTTCTCCCCGTTCTCGATCGGCAACCATCTCGTTGATGTCGGAGAGTCGACTACCGAACCATACCTTCTGTGCATAAGTCTCCCTCGGGGTCTCCTCCGTCACAAATTCCCATGTAAACGATCGCATATCCTCAATTGGGGGCCTTTTCTGTTCTCTACCCAATTGCCGCATGACACGTAGCGGGGCATATGGTTGGAAACCCCTGAAACCCATTAGTATGTAGAATGGGCGATATGTCGACATATGCATGATTTTGGCAGAGAAAGGAACCAATAATAATTCCAGGTAAGTTGATCTGCCCTTAAAGAGTTGAGAAATTCTTGCCAAGTCCTCAAATCTTCTGGAAGGTTACAACGGGCGGCTCTGTTTGTATGACAACGAATATAATTCAGCCAATCCGTGTTGAAGTTTATCACAATTGGGTGATGATAGAGATGTTCTACAAACCACATTTGTAATAAGATATTGCAACCTTCAAAATAATCTTGTCCTTCTTGGCAACGAGTTAAGGCCCGGAAGATGTCTCCTAGTATCATTGGAAGAACAGGTGTGTTCCTCGTTACTCTGTAGATATGAGACCACCGCAGCCAAACGGATTCTGATGCGTCCGCCACGTTCGGGAAAAACCATGGTTCCCAAAAAGCGATCATAAAGGCATAAATCCTTAAGTCTCCCCAGACGTCATAATTCAATTGGTTGACAAATTCAGTATTTGAGAATTTCGCGAACCCATTCTTATCACCAAATCTGTCGTAGAGATAATCCGGTGGCACCCAACCGTTCTCCAAACAACCCATGGGAACCCGCCGGAGACATAACTTTTTCAAGAAATTATTTACACCCATCTGCCTAGGAGCTGCAGGTCTCATCTTGTGCAAATCTCTTCCGAGTCCTGTGAGTCCGCCCAATTCTTCCAAAGTGGGTGTCATTTCGCAGTCCCGGAATCTGAACACACTGCTTGTTGAGTCCCAAAAAATCACTAATGCTCTGATCACAGTTTTGTCCGGTTTTATCATCATGATGTCCGGCAGAAACTTGAGGTGCTTGTGAACTTGATTTCTTTCCCAAGCTGAGAAACTAGTCCACCATTTACAGAGCCGATCTGGGGTCTTGTCCTGGACCATGAACATAGGTGGTATTTCGTCTCTCACCCTTTTCTGGCCGATTCGTTGCGAGGAAGTCATGCTGATCCTAGAAAAGATAAAAAAATGGACTTAAGATATTTTTTCAATTTTTTTTATTATTATTATTATATAAAAACGAATCTTGTTAATACGGCCTTTCAGCACTTGAAGAAGATTTGAAGGCTGTATAACAGGATATCAGTGTGATGTCTATATTCCGTTTTGCGAAATTAGTCCTCTGGCGCCCCTTTTGAGGCGTTTGGCTATTTTTGCAAAATTTCCTAACTCTCGACTAAGAACAAAAATCCTAATTCTAATATTTTTAATTATTGTTTTCCTAAAAAAAATCAGTATTAGTTGAGCCCGATATGAGTTGCCTACGTATCTCATGTTTGGTGAGAATCAAACTTGCGTAGTTCGAAAATAAAAGAACTAAATCATTTTAAGAAAAGAAAACAAACCATTTTTAAACAGCATTTCTAAAACAAAGAAATCATTTTTGCATTTTTTTTTCATTTTCAAAGAAACTAAACTATTTTCGTAAAATTAAGAAAATTTATTTGGAATTTTGCATTTTTTCAAAATTATTTTCAAAGAAACTAAACTATTAAAATTAGGAAAATTTATTTGAAATTTTATTTTTTTGCATTTTTTTCAAATTTTATTTTTTAAAGAACTAATTATTTTCGTAAAATTAAGGAAATTTACTTGGAATTTTTGCGTTTTTTTTTTCCATAATTTATTCTCAAAGAACTAACTATTTTCCATAAAACTATTTTGACTATATACCCTAACGTTTTCCACTTCTTCCTCTCTTTTAACAAACCGGTCGGCATGTAAGATCGAAATAAATGCACACAGAAAGATGCAACAAGTTGGTCTTTGTGTTTCAGGTACACCTGTCCTAGACAGGCCCAACCCCTGTGTTAAGCCTCCTAAGTCAAATATGCACATGATGCAAATAAACGTTCCTATCGGGGATCCGGCATAAAGTTTTGTTATTCTAAGTCATCATCCTGTTGGAAAGGTGTCTAGACTGACTTTAACTCGAGCGGACAACTCGAGCCGAAGAGTGTCAGTGCACCGGTAGCATGGCTTTCCGGCTTAATTGACAAAACTCTCCGCCTAAACATGTGTGACTACGAAATCCTTCACCGGGTGCCAAGCACCACAGCTATCTTGAGAAAAACGGGCTATGTCCAGCAAATGCCCGGTATTATATTTCGAAAGACTCAGAAGAGAAGAAAAAAAAAAGGGTATCGGCACAATTTATATACAGTTCACAAAATATCAAAGCGGTAAAGCAACATTTAGCATATCAAATATAAACATGTAATAAAACCATATAATAAATAATCCAAATAAAATAATTATTCAAAGCTCGAATTCTTAAACCCTGAACCAGTGGTTCTGGGTTTGTATCCCCAGCAGAGTCGCCAGAGCTGTCACACCTCCTTTTGGCGCGCCCGCGAGGGCGCGAGGGAGTTTTTTTCCAATTAAAGGACAATCGAAACGGGATTTATTTAATTAATTCAGAGTCGCCACTTGGGATGATTTATGATGTCCCAAGTCACCGGTTGAATCCCGAATCGAGGAAAAGAATGACTCTGTTTAACAATCTGCGAATTAGAAATCCGGATAAGGAATTCTATTAACCTGGGAGAAGGTGTTAGGCATTCCCGAGTTTCGTGGTTCTAGCACGGTCGCTCAACTATCATATTTGGATTATTTATCTGATATATAACATGCTCAAACCTATATGCATTTTTTATCCTTTTAACCGCTTTTGATATTTATTAACATTATTATTATTATTATTATTATTATTATTATTATTATTATTATTATTATTATTATTATTATTATTATTATTATTATTATACGCTCCTAGAACAACTACATATTTACTATCTTTGTGTAAAGACGTGAAATTGGGATTATGGTGAAGGTCACAAATTATGGATTAAATTAAGATTGTAAAGGAAATTGGGCCATGCCATTGTTGGGCCGTTGGTTTTATGAAAAATAGATATCAACATCATATGAGCCCATTAATTACTTTAGCATCTAATTTCCTACCACATAATTTGACTTGCACTGTAATACCGTAAACATACTTCTAATTTTAAGAAAACATAGCACTAGCTTAATCATTACCCAAACACATAACAATAAAAATTATTAAACTATTAAAGTATCATCCTCCTATTAGTTTAATCATTACCCAAATACATAACAATAAAAATTAAACTATTAAAGTATCATGCTCCTATTGACACATTTCATCAAAAAATGAACTTCAACAACTCATCATTTGAATCAGTAAGCTATCTTTCTCTTAATCAATCCTAAGGAATATTTATTAACAAACCCACCATACTTCTAAATCCAGTCAAAACAACACAAAATAATATGAACATCACTGCAAATATAATTCAAAAGTGTCAACCAATATGTGCAATATAAAACTAATTTCTAACCGAATAAATCATTAACATTTCAAACACAAATATATATTTTTTCTCTTTAAAAAAAATGCTCCCAAAGTGATCTTCAACATTTGAACAACTTCAGCATTACTTGAGCGTAAGAATATACCTGGAATATAATGAAAAAACGAGGATAAGCAAAGATCAGTAGTAGCAGTAAGACCAGCAGCAACAAATAACAGCAACAACACTCAAATTCCAGCAAAAGATTGAAGAACCAGTGGCCAAGACTAACAAGAAATTCCCAAACAAACCAAATCTTCTATAAAACCAATATGCAATCAGAACGTTTCAATCAGCACCCAATTTAGCTTTCACTTGATGTCTTAAAACTTAACAAAACTCCTTGAAATCGAGCTATGAATTCATATGAGCAAACTAGCTATTAGATTTAGATAGAACTACATATGCCCAATGAAACAGTAGCTTTCCCCCAGGTTTTTAACACTGTTCTCTCTTTGTTTGAATGTCAAAAACTATACTGCTCTCTCTTTGTTTTAGCTGCCTCTCTCTGTTCTCTTGTATGTCTAGTGTTCTGCCAATATTCTCCAATATTCTCAATGTGTGAAATGTCTCCCTAAATGTATATTTCCAGAGAATGCTCTATATGAGTATCAGTTGTCACACCTCTTTTTTACGCACCCGCAAGGATGCAAAGAGTTTTTCCAATTAAAGGACAATCGAGGCGGGAATTATTTAATTATTTCAGAGTCGCCACTTGGGAGATTTATGGTGTCCCAAGTCACCGGTTAAATCCCGAATCGAGGAAAAGAATGACTCTATTTAACAGTCCGCGAACCGGAAATCCGGATAAGGAATTCTATTAACCCGGGAGAAGGTATTAGGCATTCCCGAATTCCGTGGTTCTAGCACGGTCGCTCAACTGTCGTGTTTGGCTTATCTATCTGCTTTTTACAGTTATGTACTTAGTGCGAATTAATATCCCTTTACCGCTTTATTATTGATTATGATTTACGAAAGAGAAAGTTGCTTAAAAATATGCTTCCGAATCACGTCACATGAAATGCACCCGTATCCTCGACATATTTTTATTCAACATTTCGGGGTTTGGATTTGGGTCGCATGAAATGCACACCCGTTTTTAAGAAGGTAGAACTAAAATATGCGCCCGGATCGATTACTTATTTACACTGTTGAGAAGGACGTGATATTCGTTAAGAAATGACACATCTCAAAATCTAAGTATTTTATATGTACATTTATGAAGGCTGTGCGATTAGTGTAACTATTGGGCGAGGCGCACCTTTGATTCAAATCTAAAGCGAACTACATCCCACCGTATTTTACTTAGGAGTTGATTCCAAATTATTCAAAACTTGCTACGAACCACACCACATGAAATGCGCCTGTGGTTCCTGACACGCTTTATTTGCTCTTGCCCAAAATTGGGGTCGGGTCACATGAAATGCACCCCCGACTCCTTTAATCTAATTACGTCATTCAGTTGAGTAATAACTCCCTAGCTAATCTTGCTTTTAACATAAGATCTAACGTTAACAGATTTGGAGATTACACACATGAGTAGAGAAGATTGAACAGAGATACAACAGACTAATTCAGGTTTACGTGCATATCTAATGATAGTGTATCTTTGGTCTAGCTACACTTTTCCATAACCAAAACTAGCAATACAAACTTAATTAGAGAATAACAGAACGTAATCAAACATAAGAACTTTGGACGACTACATGATTCAACAGACTTCAAACATAAGCTTCAAGCTTCATTCTTTTCGAACCAAGGAATTACAACAACAGAGATGTGTACCTGGAATGCGGAAGAACAAAGATGAGTGAGCAATGGCAATGCAGCAACAGTAACAGGAGCAACAACAATAGACCAGTAGCAACCACAGTAAACCAACAGCAACACAATAGACTCAGCAGCAACACAGTAAACACAGGCCAGCAGCAACACAGTAAACACAACAACAAATACACTGGACCAGCAGCAACACTCAACGCAATAACCAACCAACAACCAATAGTCAACACAGCAGCAGCATACAACAATACTGACCAGCAGCAACACTCAACACAATAACCAACCAACAACCAATAGTCAACACAGCAGCAGCATACAACAATACTGACCAGCAGCAACACTCAACACAATAACCAACCAACAACCAATAGTCAACACAGCAGCATACAACAATAGGCCAGCAACATCAATGGACCAGCAGCAACAATAATCAACCAGGCAGCAACACTATAGACACTCAGCCACTGAACACAGCTAAAACAGTAGCACAGCACCACCACCAACACAAGAACAACAGCAAACAAACGACCAAACACTCCAATAGCAAAGCACAACCACAGCAGTAGCCAAAGAATGGCAAACAGGACTTCAGCAACCAACAAACGAAACAGTAACAAGAAAGCCAATGAAACAGTACTTGTCTATCCTTCTTGTTCTCTTTGTATGTTTGGTTTCAATATCGTTTCTCCCCCTTGTTCTTCTTAACTCACAACTCTTTCTATCTATCTCTTTTATGTTTTTCAAAAATGTATCTTTGCTGCCTGTTTTTCTCTTCAGCTATTACTGTTTTTGCTCTCTCCAGGTACTCTCCAGTGTTCTCCTTTTACTGTTTCAACTTAATGCTCTATTTATAGCCAAAACCCCAACCCTCCTGAAGGACTGCCCAATTAACTAACCCTTGCCCATCATATTCCCTGCATTCTCCACTACCCAGTGTCCAGGCATGGACTCAAGCATTAAACAATGCTGGGGGCAGGACACAGTAAGATACCCTGCTGTACAGGTTCCACTAGCCCTTTTATGGGCAAGTGATTAAACAATTAACCTTAAACAAGTCCTAACAATTATATTCAATTAAGTCCCAATCCAGAATCAAACCAATGACAAGCTCTAATGGTGAATTGCATACGGGCAGATTCAGGGCATGTACAACATACAAACAAAAATAAATTGTTGACGACGTTAAATAAACTAACTATACGAAGCTATCGCAGTATCGAACTTAAACAAGAATTGGCAAAAGAACGGGAATCGACCAAATAAAAGGCCGGATGAAGAAGAAGAAAGCAAAAATTAACATTAAGCACAAGAGTTAAACAAATGGACAACTAACAACCAAACAAAAATAAAAACAGCAAAGAAATCAAATACCTCATAAAGGAATCAGAATCCGAGCGGACTTTGAACTTTTGAGGCCAAACGGGCTTGAGTTGGTATTTTTTGGAGTCGAAAGGACTCTAATTGGAACGTTTTCACATGAAAACGTCCCAATTAAAGTCTATTAGACTCCTATTGTCGAAATTCCCCAATTTGAATATCTAGGGTTCTTGGGCTCGGATTTGGGGCTTTTGCGATTCTGGCAAGATTCGAACCAGACCAATGTTAGTGGGAGTGTGGGGGAGGTGTGAGGAGGCTGTGGTGTGAATTTGGTGAAGTTTGGCGTGGTTTGGGTTCTGACTCGAATCTTTGAATGAAGATTCGAGACGTTTGATGGTGATTCGAGGTTAGCGGAGGCCGGATTCGTAATGGGGGAGGTGATGGGAGCATTTGGTGTTAAAATGGGGGTGATTGGCCTACCGGAACCGCCGTGAGGCGATTTCCGGCAGGCGGCGCAATGGTGGCGGACGGCGGAGCTAAGAGCCATCTCTGAAGGTTAGAGATGGTCGAGGGTAGGGGTCTGGAAGGGGGGCGGGGTGCGTTTATGAGATTTATATATGACTTAAAAGGTTAAATCCCGATCGTTGGATCAAACTTGATCAACGACCAGGATCTCTTCCCATAACCAAACGGCGTCGTTTGGTTAAGTCTCAGCCTGAATGTATATTTGAATTAAAAGATTAATCTGGGCCGTTGGATAATAAAATCCAACGGTCCAGATCAAGCGTTACATTCTGATGCTGGGCGGGTATTGGGCTGGAGCGTGTGGGCTGGACGGGTGAGGGGTTTGGGCCAATTTTTTGGACTAAAATATGGCCCGAGTCTACTCTTCATGATGCATTATATGTATATGTGTATATATATATATATATATATATATATATATATATATATATATATATATATATATACTAACCTATAACACAACTATTTTTTACTACAATTATCCCACATAATTACATATCACTTGAATGTAAACCGTATAATTTGATATTAAACACTAAAAAATGCAACACATAATGTATATATATTTTTGTATTTTACTAATTTAAACAAATAAAGACGCACACAAAAATGCAGATTTAAGATAGAAATAACACAAAGTCACAAAAATCATGCCCAACATGAAACTATTTTTATTTTGAATTTTCTGGGAGTACTTCTCAGGTAAGGCAAAAATCACGTGCTCACAGCTGCCCCTCTTTGCGCGTAAACACGCAGAGTTTTCGTGCAAAGATAAGTGAGCGGATATAAGCGATTTTTGCCTATTCGAGCACTCCGTATGAAGCATTTTGGAAAAGTTTTGACCGAACCTCGCTTCAAAGGTCTCCTACATATCCCTGGCAAAAAGGGAATCAGGTCAATGTAGTTCGGGAAGTTCTGGTAGCTGGGACTACCATGACTATTGCGATCTCGTTGCTCTCGCTGTTACTGCCGTTACTGCTGTTACTGCTGTTGCCACTGCTTAGCCGATCTCCTTGTTACACCGTACTAAGCAACAAAACAAGAAGCTAGACTAAGTTACAGTACTACAAGTTCTTATCTATCCTTTTTAACTTGATCTTGTCGCACTCCTTGCCATCCTGTCTGACTTGGTGTTCCTTCTGATGCTTCTTCTCTTCTGCCAATTGTTATTTCGGCCTATCTTGATTGCCGAACTCCGACCGTTGTAACCTTCTTTATGATCTTTGAACTATTCTCTTCGCAATCTGAATCTATCTGTTCTGATCCTTGTTGCCTCTCTCTGCTTACGAACTTGGATTCAGGCCGGAGATTTTCGTTACATTCAACCGCTTTCCTCAACCAATTAAAATAGATCGCCACTCCATTCTCCAGGCGGGCTCCCTGACTTCAACTACTACTTCAAAATAAAATCGCCACTCCATTCTCCAGGCGGGCTCCCCGACTTCAACTACTACTTCAAAATAAAATCGCCACTCCATTCTCCAGGCGGGCTCCCTGACTTCAACTACTACTTCAAAATAAAATCGCCACTCCATTCTCCAGACGGGCTCCCTGACTTCAACTACTACTTCAAAATAAAATCGCCACTCCATTCTCCAGGCGGGCTCCCCGACTTCAACTACTACTTCAAAATAAAATCGCCACTCCATTCTCCAGGCGGGCTCCCCGACTTCAACTACTACTTCAAAATAAAATCGCCACTCCATTCTCCAGACGGGCTCCCCGACTTCAACTACTACTTCAAAATAAAATCGCCACTCCATTCTCCGGGCGGGCTCCCCGACTTCAACCACTACTTCAAAATAAAATCGCCACTCCATTCTCCAGTCGGGCTCCCTGACTTCAACTGCTACTTCAAAAATCAAATCGCCACTCCATTCTCCAGGGCGGGCTCCCCGACTTCAACTACTACTTCAAAATAAAATCGCCACTCCATTCTCCAGGGCGGGCTCCCCGACTTCAACTACTACTTCAAAAATAAAATCGCCACTCCATTCTCCGGGCGGGCTCCCCGACTTCAACTACTACTTCAAAATAAAATCGCCACTCCATTCTCCGGGCGGGCTCCCTGACTTCAACTACTACTCACTGATTTCATCCTATCTTGATTACCTTCCCTTTGCCTCTTGTACCATTTCCTTCTTCCCGCATTGCCTCTCGGACCACCTTCTCTTCTGAATTATCCTGTCTTGGAATTGCCTTCCCCTGGGTCGTATTACTTTTCTTCTGGCTGCTGGGGATATTTTTGGAACTGTTTACTCGCCTGCTGGGGATGATGCTGCCTGAGGAAGTATTCTTTGTTTCCTTCACCCCTCATTCTCTTCCTTCTTCCCATACCTCCTGTGGGACTCACGCTTTTGCCTCCTCGAGCAAAAGCTCAAAGATTACCCCATCGTGTCGTCTGGCCTTTCTCAAAACTATTCTGCTTGGAGCTGGTATTTCTCGAAATCTTGTGTTGCTTTCTACCCTTATCCTCTGAGTCTTTGCTTTCAAGAAAATTTTCGCAACAGGAGAAAATTTTCTGCCCCAGTTTGATAAACTTCTGGACGGTATGCTTTTCTGCCAGCGAACCCTCTTTTCCTGCTTTTAAATCAAAGAAAAATTGTTAGTTTCAAAACGCGGTGAGTGGTCGTGCCACTCTTGTCGGGGCCATTTTCTTTTCTCTTTCAGCTGCTTGGCCTCTCTCGAACTTTGAGGGCGACGTTGACGCTTGCTGGGGACGATGCTCTTTCCACGAACGACCTCTCATCTTTCCTTTTATTCCAATCTTTGGTTTGATCCGACTCTTTTTAGCCGGTGATCCGTTGCGTGAAATCATCTTTCGGACATGCCACATGTGTCCATCATACTCCATAATTCTTGCGAACCTTCCACTCAGCCTGTCATCCCAATCTTACTATCGTAACGACTTCCGTCTTATTGCCTCGTTCCATGCCTATTCACTTTCAATATACTGCTTTGGGAGACTTGGTAGTAAGCTTTGAAAAATCAATTTTCGAAAAATGAAAGAAAAGAAAAGAATACCGACCGCAAATGACAAAAGAAGAGAAAAACTTTTCTGAACTCAAAAATAGGAAAACTTATCTGAATGTGTGCCTGATCCAATGGTTATGCCGCGCCTTTGAGATTAAACTACCCAGTCTATTCATGTCAATCACTTTCTGATGCCGCGTTCTGCTGGAGGTAAACGGATGTCCAAACCTTGTCTCATGCAGACATCTTGTAACCATCTCGTCCTGTCACCTCACAGTGCCCTTCAAGGGTTTTCACTAATGAGATTCTCTCATTTCTCTCTATCTCCCGTCGCCTTAAGGTGCCCGTAAAGGTTTTCACCGTAAGACTCTCTCATTTTATTTCTCTCAACTTCCTTCGCCTTAAGGTGCCCTCGAGGGTTTTCACCGTTAGGACTCTCTCATTTACGTTTTCTTTCCCTGCGGCGGGGTATCACCCCTGAGATTCCTTCTAGAGCGTTATCCCCTTTCGGCTTGTGCATCCTGGATTCAATCGAGGGTCGGGATGTCACTCTTGGCTTTCGTTCACATGACTTGGCACTTCTCAAATACTGATCGAGAGGTCTTTCTGGTTCTTAATATGGTTTCTGCGCGTGAGGCCGAAGAAAGGGGTTTAGCCTCAACGGTTAGCTTATTACAACTTTCGGAATCCACACTATCTTTCCAACGAAACAATGACTTCTGCCCCAGTTTTGTTGCTTGGGGGATTTTTTGATTTTTATTTTATTATGACCGAGCCGTGTGGTGCCTACGTATCCTTCTTGTGGAATCAGGTCAAACGTAGTTCACTTTTTCTTGTGTCTTTTCTTTGTTTCTTTTTCTATTTGGTTACACATCTTCCTCGATGATTCCGAAAGAGGGTATATGAAAGAATAATTAAGGCTCAAAGGGGAAAACAAAGGTTAAAGTGTTTGGGTAGTAGAAAAATTGCCTCCGTCATTTCATTCTCCGAAAAATGCCAAACACATACAAACGAAACCAAACGTTGACAAATACATTAAAGAATTACACATAATATCTCTTGACTGCATCGGAATTGATAGCCATATCAGTGCATCTTCCCTCAATATCAGTTAGACATAGAGCGCCGTTGGATAATACTCTAGTCACCACAAATGGTCCCTGCCAATTTGGAGCGAACTTGCCTTTCGCTTCGGCCTGATGTGGTAGAACTCTCTTCAGCACATGCTGTCCCACTTCAAATTTCCCGGGACGTACCTTCTTGTTATATGCTCTCGCCATTCTCTTTTGATACAATTGGCCGTGACATACTGCTGTCAATCTCTTTTCGTCGATCAAGCTCAATTGCTCTAATCGGGTTTTGACCCATTCATCATCGTCAATCTCGGCTTCAGCGACAATTCGGAGGGATGGGATCTCAACTTCTGTGGGTATTACTGCTTCAGTCCCGTATACCAACAAGTAAGGAGTTGCACCTACCGAAGTCCGGACGGTAGTGCGATAACCTAACAGCGCGAATGGTAACTTTTCATGCCACTGCCTAGACCCTTCTACCATCTTCCTCAATATCTTCTTTATGTTCTTGTTTGTTGCCTCGACCGCACCATTTGCTTTTGGGCGATACGGTGTGGAATTTCGGTGTGTAATCTTGAACTGTTGACATACCTCTTTCATCAATCCACTGTTAAGATTTGCACCGTTATCTGTAATGATCATCTTTGGAATTCCAAACCTACAAATGATGCGGGAGTGTACGAAGTCCACTACCGCCTTCTTCGTCACTGATTTGAATGTTTTGGCCTCCACCCACTTGGTAAAATAATCAATCGTTACCAGAATGAACCTGTGACCATTGGAAGCGGCAGGCTCAATAGGTCCAATAACATCCATACCCCATGCGACAAACGGCCATGGTGCGGACATTGTATGCAATTCGGTCGGCGGAGAATGAATCAAATCTCCGTGTATCTGACACTGATGGCATCTTCGCACGAAACTTATACAATCCCGCTCCATAGTGAGCCAATAATATCCTGCTCGAAGAATCTTCTTTGCCAATACGTATCCGCTCATGTGTGGTCCGCAAACTCCCGAGTGTATATCTGTCATCACTGTTGTGGCTTGACTTGCATCTATACATCTCAACAATCCCAAATCCGGGGTTCTTTTGTACAGCACCCCTCCACTAAGGAAAAATCCGTTCGCCAACCGCCGAATAGCTCGCTTTTGATCTCCAGTTGCTTGCTCTGGGTATACTCCTAACCTGAGGTATTCCTTGACATCATGAAACCACGGCTCACCATCCACCTCTTCCTCTATCACATTACAATAAGCATGTTGATTCCGGACACGGATATGTAACGGATCGACACGAACCTTGTCCGGGTGATGTAGCATTGATGCTAAAGTAGCCAACGCGTCGGCAACCTCATTATGCATCCTTGGGATGTGCTTGAATTCTACCGATCGAAAGCGTTTGGTCAAATCATGCAAACACTGACGATATGGGATAAGCTTTAAATCTCTGGTTTCCCATTCTCCCTGAATCTGATGTACCAGAAGGTCCGAGTCCCCCAAGACCAAGACGTCCCGTACATCCATGTCCACCGCTAATCGCAACCCCAAGATACATGCCTCGTACTCAGCCATATTATTGGTACAGTGAAAACGCAGTTGAGCAGTAACAGGATAATGATGTCCTGTTTCAGATATGAGCACAGCCCCTACTCCGACTCCTTTTGCGTTCGCCGCTCCGTCGAAGAAGAGCTTCCACCTTGGATCCTTGGTTAGTTCTAACCCCTCAATTTGCAATACCTCTTCGTCTGGAAAATACGTCCTCAAAGGTTCGTATTCGTCATCAACGGGATTTTCAGCTAAGTGATCGGCCAGGGCTTGAGCTTTCATGGCCGTCCTTGTCACGTATATGATGTCGAACTCCGTAAGTAATATTTGCCATTTTGCTAACCTCCCCGTAGGCATAGGTTTCTGGAAAATATACTTCAACGGATCCAAACGCGAAATGAGGTAAGTGGTGTAAGAAGACAAATAGTGTTTCAGCTTTTGGGCTACCCAAGTCAGGGCGCAACATGTCTTTTCTAGATGAGTGTACTTGACCTCGTGGACTGTAAATTTCTTACTGAGGTAGTAAATGGCCCGTTCCTTCCTGCCAGTAAGATCATGCTGCCCCAGTACGCAGCCAAACGAATTCTCCAAGACCGTCAGATAAAGAATCAGGGGTCTACCTGGCTCAGGCGGAACTAGTACGGGTGGATTTGACAGATACCCTTTGATCCGGTCAAACGCTTCCTGACATTCTGCCGTCCATTCTATCGCGGCGTCTTTCTTCAATAGGCGGAATATGGGTTCACAGGTTGCCGTAAGCTGGGCAATAAACCTACTGATGTAATTCAACCTTCCCAACAGACTCATTACCTCTGTTTTATTCTTCGGCGGGGGTAACTCCTGAATGGACTTGATTTTGGATGGGTCCAACTCAATGCCCCGTCGGCTGACGATGAATCCTAGCAACTTTCCCGATGGAACTCCGAATGCGCATTTGGCCGGATTGAGCTTGATGTCGTACCTTCGAAGTCTTTGAAAGAACTTCCCGAGGTCGGCAACATGGTCTTCTTGACGTCTGGATTTTACGATCACATCATCCACGTACACTTCAATTTCCTTGTGTATCATGTCATGGAATACCGTAGTCATCGCCCTCATATATGTTGCCCCTGCATTCTTCAAACCGAACGGCATCACTCGGTAGTAATAAGTTCCCCATGGTGTGATAAAAGCCGTCTTTTCTGCGTCCTCTTCATCCATCAAAATCTGATGATATCCCGCATAGCAGTCCACAAAGGATCCGATTTCGCGTCCGGCGCAATTATCAATTAGGATATGGATATTGGGAAGTGGGAAATTATCCTTAGGACTTGCCTTGTTGAGATTGCGATAGTCCACACATACTCTGATCTTTCCGTCTTTCTTTGGCACCGGTACTATATTAGCCAACCATTCAGGGTATCGGGTGACGCGAATGACTTTCGCCTGCAACTGCTTGGTTACTTCCTCCTTGATCTTCACACTCATCTCCGTCTTGAATTTTCGCAGCTTTTGCTTGACGGGAGGATATGCCGGATCGGTGGGTAATCTATGAACCACTAGATCAGTGCTGAGTCCTGGCATGTCGTCGTACGACCATGCGAAAATGTCTTTAAACTCCATGAGTGTTGTGATCAATTCTTCTCTCAGATTGGGTTCAATATGGACACTTATCCGGGTTTCTTTGACGTCATCCGCATTCCCTAGATTAACGGCCTCAGCATCATTTAAATTCGGTTTGGGTTTTTCCTCGAAGTGACTTAATTCTTCACCGATTTCTTCTACGGCTTCATCATCGCCGTACTCTGACTCACTCTCGTCACTTCTTATTTCATGCGTTATTATTTCCAAACCCGATTGACTTTCTAGATTGGGTTGATTAATCTTTAAGCACGCCATATCATTAAGATCGGTTGAAAGAAGGCTGTTCAGAAAAGTAAAAAGAAGGAAAAAATAAACAAAATTAGACACGAAGGAACCAAATTTCATTAATGGGAATTGTACAAAGGGAAAACAAACTGCAAACTTAAATCAGAAATGAACTAAAAACAACGGGATTTTACTCCGGGGACAGACCCCCAACACAAAATTTCGAAAGAAAAACAATCCAAGACAAACTACCAAGACTCCTTCCGGACAGGGATAGGAGTAGCCTTCCAGTTATTCAGTTTTGCCTTTGGTCCCACAAACTGTATCTCGGCGTGACTGGATCCTTCCCCATCCTCGAGCATACATACATCTGTGAATAGGTCCTCGAACTTCCTGAAGAACTTTTCGTCTGGCCCGATCGTAGGACCGGGAATCTTTGTCGTCGGATATCCTCTTGCTGCGGACCTGACAAAAGATTGGGAAAGGCGTGGAACAGGCTTTGGGAGCACCCATGTCTTCTGCTTACTCCTCTTTGCTCGCCGGATGTCCTCTGAGGTTGGCTGGAATCCTAAGCCGAAGGTTCCCAAGTTTTCGACCACCGATACCGGTTGTATGATTCCTTGCGGAGATGCACCTAGACCTTTACCGGGTATGAAACCGTGTCGCAACATTTCATGAGCCACCATGACATCTGCAGTAATTGTCCTGTCATCGGGAATGCATTCCCCTTCTGGAACTCGGTTGGCGGACACCACATCGCAGACCTGGTATACCCACGGCCCAACATCTTCTTCTGTTTCAACAAAGGAGATGATGGTGCCTGATTGTAGATCATTTTCTCCATGGACGACGATCTCCTGTTGGTCCCACTCGAACTTGACGAGTTGGTGTAAGCTGGATGGAACTGCTCTCGCGGCATGGATCCACGGTCGCCCTATTAAAAGGTTATATGACACCACCATGTCCAGCACCTGGAATTCCATGGTGAACTCCACTGGCCCAATTGTCAAGATTAGCACTATGTCACCAACCGACGCTTTGCCTCCTCCGTCAAACCCTCGAACACATACGTTGTTCTTGCGTACCCTGCCGATGTCCACTTTCAACTTGTCCAGTGTAGAGAGAGGACAAATGTTAGCACTGGACCCATTATCGACAAGGACTTTGGTGACCACCGCCTCCTCACACTTCACCGTAAGATATAAAGCCTTGTTGTGCTCGGTGCCTTCCTCAGGCAACTCATCATCGGTGAAGGTGATCCGATTTGCTTCGAAGATCCTATTGGTGATCTTCTCCAAATGGCTCACTGAGATTTTATCCGGTACATGTGCCTCATTCAGGACTTTCATCAATGCTTGCCGATGTTCTTCAGAATGTATCAGCAAGGATAGCAATGATATTTGCGCCGGAGTCTTCTTCAATTGCTCTAAGACACAGTAGTCATGCAGCTTCATCTTTTTCAAGAATTCTTCCGCCTCTTCATCGGTTACCGGCTTTTTCAATGCTGCCGGAGTGGTCTTCCTCAATTCCGCAGGGGCAAAACATCTCCCCGAGCGGGTCAACCCTTGGGCTTCACAAACTTCCTCTTTCACCTCCTTTCCTCTGTAGGTCGTTGTAATCCGAGCATAATTCCATGGGACAGCCCGGCTATCGGTTACTGGCAACTGTGTTGCCGGCCGGATGATGAAAGGATCCATTCGAACGCCTGCTACTGTCAAGATGGGCTTGATTGCTGCCCCTGGTACAACTATCTTGGCTTCCCCCGGCTTCACCGGTACTTCGTTCACACTTCCCTTTCCTGCTTCCGACCCTCCTGGTATGTCCTTCTTGCAATTGGGTGACTCATCAAGGCTTGGCCCTTTTCTCGTTCCTACCCCGCTAGACTTAATCATCATTACGGTCTGAGAGGCTTTCTCCTTTCCTTCCTCCGCCCGTACCAACTCGATCATATTGGTCTCATGATGAGTTGGAAGCGGGTTTTGGTTGATATTGGGCTCTGTTGGAGTCTGGACCTCAATCCTGCGAGTGTCAATGAGCTCCTGGATGGCCGTCTTCAGCCTCCAACACTTTTCTGTATCGTGTCCCGGACATCCCGAGCAGTAGGCACAATTCACTGAATGGTCCAGGTTCTTCGGGAGAGGGTTTGGTAGCTTAGCTTCAACCGGATTTAGCAACCCTACTTGCTTCAACCGGTGGAACGGACTGGTGTAAGACTCTCCTAAGGGAGTGAAAGTCTTTGGCCTCGGCGCCCTGTCGCCTCTGAATGCCTGGTTTGGACGGAAATTCGCGCCCGAGGGGTTTCTGTAAGCTCTTGGGGGTGGGTGATTGTTCTGGGGGTTTGGTGCACGCCACGGTGCATGAACGGGAGGTGCAGAATAGGACTGTGCATGGTGGACAGTAAAATGGGGATCAGGTGCGGGATAGTAATGTTGCGGGTGGTTATATGGGTTGTGGGAGTAATTTTGGTGGTGAGGCCGGGGTGGGCTATATTGGGGTGCGGGGCCTCTATTTCTGAACCATGCCCCGGACTCGACGGCCGCAACTTCCTCCCTCCTCTTTTTCCCCAGTACTCCTCCAGTACCACTTTGGATAGCCTGAGTGGTGGCTTTCAGTGCCGAGTAACTCATGATCTTGTTGGCCTTCAAACCTTCCTCGATCATACCCCCATTTTTATCACCTCAGTGAATGATTTGCCTACGGACGTTACCAGATGTCCGAAGTAGGTGGGCTCTAATGTCTGCAAGAAGTAGTCCACCATCTCGCTCTCTCTCATCGGCGGATCTACCCTGGCCGCCTGTTCCCTCCAACGGAAACCAAATTCCCTGAAGCTTTCAGCGGGCTTCTTCTCTAATTTTAGCAATGATAGGAGGTCGGGGATTATTTCAAGATTGTACTGGAACTGGCCGATAAAATCTTGAGCCAAATCATCCCACGTAAACCATCTACTGGGATCCTGTCTAGTGTACCACTCCAGCGCAGATCCTCCCAGACTCTGACCGAAGTAAGCTATCAGAAGCTCGTCCCGTCCTCCGGCCCCTCTCATTTTACTGCAAAACCCTCGCAGGTGGGCCACTGGGTCACCATGCCCCTCGTATAGGTCGAATTTGGGCATTTTAAACCCCGCTGGCAACTGGACGTCCGGAAATGGACACAGATCCTTATAGGCGACGCTGACCTGGTTGCCCAAACCGTGCATGTTCCTGAAGGACTGCTCCAGGCTTTTAACTTTTCTGACAACTTCCTCGTGTTCCGAACTTTGGAAGTGCTTTTCCGGTTCTGCCGGATTATCCCAGTGAGGTGTATGTGATTGTGGTTCAGGAGCCCTGAAAGTAGGCTTTGGAGGATAGTAAGAGTTGTCATGGATCCGAACATATGGCTCGCTGGCCGGCCTTTGCAGAGGAGCAGGTGGAGGTGCCATAAAAACAGGGGTGACTGGAGGAGGATTTGGTTTGGCTGGTGGAATGTGGGTGGCATACGGGTTTTCCCCCTGAAAGTATGGATAGCTCGGGGCGCTTGTTGAAGGATCGATGGGCGGATGTTCCGGAGCTGAGGCGAGAGTAGGGCGGTTTGGTGAAGACTGTTCCCTGGCCCAGGCCAGGTGCATCTCTGTTATCCGTTGTTTTAACCGGTCTACCTCTTCTTTCATGATTTGTAGCTCGGATTTTTCTTCCTCGAGACTCTTGCCAGAACTAGACATGCTTACTGTAACCGGTCCTTTGGATCTAGTACGATAGTGATGGCTGGCCAGTATATTCTGTCAAACCAACTGCTAAACTTTCTGGAAATGCAACAAACTTGTTAGTTCACCGAGTTTGACAGATATGTTATAGCATGTCGGATGCAATGCACCTAACCAAATAACCCTTTCTACATGTACTCTTAACATGCGTCATTCCGGCCCTTTTTTTCTTTTTCTTTTTCTTTTTCTTCTTTTTTTTTTCTTTTTCGACTATCTTTGCAAGCCTTTATTGTTATTTAACCTATGGATTCCTTTCTTTTTTTAGTGGTGGTCGAATCTTATGTGGATTGCCTACGTATCACGACCCCGCGTGAATCAGACCGAGCGTAGTTCTGGTAACAAGATTGTGGCAAAATTCAGTAACTTTTATATCAAATAAAACCGTGCAGTTACAAAACACGTCTTACAACAATCAGCAAAAACAAAAGAAATGCTTGACTTAGTAAAGATAAAATGCCAACTAGCTTGACTCAACATTTCAAAATACATTTTCAATCAAAAATCTAATGCCCTAAAATTCCTGGGGGCCCGCGAGGCATCATTCGGCCTTGCCGCGGGCCTTGGTGTGAGGTCCTTGTGCAGTTCCCTCAACTCTTCCATGATCCGATGAACATAACCCATAATTGAAGCGAAAAGGTCGGCGCGGGGCATTCGTTCACAAGCTAGGCACTTCATGGTGACATAGTGCCCGATTTCTCCAATTCTATCCTTGATCATGTCCCTTTCTCCGAGTAGCCGCTCTATCTGCTGGTTTTTCGTCCCCAATCTTCGAGCATTGTTGGTGACTTGGTCTAGGAGCCTATCCACTTGTCCTTGCAGTCGGGCCATCAAATTGTGGCAACGGTCGAGGTCCGTTCTGGCATCTTGGGCTTGCTTGAAAACCCGCTCCCTGAGGACAACATTTGCTTCCCTCAGACTAGTGATGATCTCGGTGTAATCTTCTTCCACCCGTTTTAGGTGAAGTGCATGTTGATGTGCCTCCTTTCTCCAGCTAGCCCGGATCCTCGTTGTCTGGGCTTTTGACTCGTCCAATTCTCTTTGGATATCGGTGACTTGACTTTTCAGACCCTTTATCAACTTTTCGTCTGCCCGACTCCTCATCTGTCTGTCAGCATCCCTTTTCATCTGCTGGATTTGAGCTCTCAAGAAGTCATTTTCTTGTACCAACTTCTTTTTGTCTCCTTCGTCGGTGGCAGCTTGCATGTTCTTCTCGAACTGAAGGTCCCGGACCTGCTGTTCTATCCTGCCAATCTTCGTCCTGTACCCCTCCTCCTTTGCTAACCAATTCCATTGTTCCTGTGAATCTTCCGTGAATTGTTGGACATGGGCTCTTTTAGAACATTTCCGACGAATCTGAAATCTTTTCCCGAACCACACATTGTACTTTGGGTCCACCTCTCCCTTAGCTAGTTCCCGGACCATGGTTTTAGGCTCGAGGAACCGACATTCGTGCCACAGCCTTCTAATCTTCTCTTCGGGGAATACGACTCCTGGGCTCAACTCAATGGCGTACTTCCTCAGGTCTTGATCGGTAGGAATAACCTGAAACCTTCCTAGTTGACGTAATACACGGCGAGGGACATATGGTTGGACACTGCGGATCCCCATCAGAAGGATATAACACTCCTCGGCTGCCATATATATTACTTCAGTATCGGGTAACCACCCGAACGCCCATTCAATCCGATCGGCTTCTATTGAGCTCAGTCGTGCAAGCCATGCCTCGACGCCTTCAGGGAATACAGCACCCATCATTCGTTCTTCGAAACCCCTGATACAGTTTTTTCCGGTCAACCCATGGTTCATGTATTGTGTCCGGTGATGGAGGTGTTCCTGCATCCACAATTGGAGTAACAGATTGCATCCTTGGAAGAAATCGCCCCCTTCTCGGCATACGGTCAAGGCTCGATAGATTTCGGACAAAACCAAAGGGACCACCGTGCTGGTAGCCTTTTTGATTGCAACATCGGCTACTCCTACCAGACTTATCTCTATTTTCTTATCTTCGCGCGGACAAATCACAATCCCCAAGAATGTCGTTATGAATGCTAGAATTCGTCTGGCCTCCCACTTGGTTCTATTCCCTGCGTGAGTCAGCCCAAGGTTTGACTCTTCAAAACCCCGGGGAGTGCCGTACCGTTGATATAAGAATTGGAGATCGCAACATCCTTTCAGCAGATCATCATTTTTCACCTTCCGACTAATGCTCAGCAAATCCAGAAACCCATGTGGAGATACCGGTCTTGGTGAGAGCAGGTATTGCCCTCTTAATTTCCCATTTAGTCCTGCATAGCCCGCAATTTCCTCTAATGTGGGCGTCAGTTCAAAGTCAACAAAACGGAACACATTGCGGGTCGGATCCCAGAAAGATACCAGTGCCTTGATGATGTCTTCCCTTGGCTCGATATTCAACAAATCAACCAAACCTCCCAAAATTCTCCCTACTACCTTTTTGCTACTGTCCTCCAAATCGTTCCACCATATACGGAGCTGCTGAGGGACCTCACTAAAGATTGAAAATGATTTATTCTGATTCGTGCTCATCCTGCACATTTATTAAGGTGATTTAAATAAGAAAAACAACTTTGTTTTGCTAAAAATAAAAAAAAATCCGTTTTCAATCACGGCCTTTCAACGTCTCGGGGACGAAGGCTTTTAAGGCTGTGGGGGTAAATTGATCGAAATCAAAATTGACCCAAAGGTGGCCGTTTATACGAAATTAGCCTTCCGGCGTCCCTTTCGGGAACATTCGGCTATTTTTAAAAACAGCGTCACCGACTTATTTTAGTACAAAAGTTAGTTTTGATATTTCGGCCATTTTTCAAAAGGTGAAGTTGGACCTGATGGAGGTTGCCTACGTATCTCACATCCAATGAGAATCAAACCCACGTAGTTCGGTTTTGACGAAACAAACGACATTATTTATTTATTCATTTTACTAAAGGAAAACAAGTAAGCTATTTCTATCTTAAGAACAAAACACATTTTCCCTTCTTTTTTTTTTTTTTTTTTTTTTTTAAAGCCGGTCAGCATGCAAGTCTATAACAGATAAATGCGCAAGACAAACAGGATGCAGCAGGATAGTCTGTTCATTTCAGGTCACCTGTCCTAGACGGACCCAACCCCTGTGTTGAGTCCCCTAAGCCAAATGAGACATGATGCAAATAAACGTTTCCTACTAGGGATCCGGCATGAAGCTTTGTTATTCTAGGTTTAAAAACCCGGGTTTATCTGTTCTAGACTTGGCTTACCCGAGCGGACAGCTCGAGCCGAGGAGGAGGCAGCAACCCGGGAATACAGAAGCTTCACCGGTTTTGCAACTTATCCAAACCTCGTTCTAAAATAGGAATTAGACACTATACATAAAAGAAGTCACACGAAGTGCACCCTTCTTCATGATTTAGAAGACTCGGAGAGGAGATTGGTTCCGGCACAATTTATATGTACAGTTCACAAAATATCAAAGCAGTAAAAACAACATTTTGCACATTGATGCCAACATGTAAAAGAATCAGATAATAAATATGCCAAATACAACAATTATTCCGAGCTCGAATTCTAAAAAAATATCCCCAGCAGAGTCGCCAGAGCTGTCACACCTCTTTTTACGCACCCGCAAGGATGCAAAGAGTTTTTCCAATTAAAGGACAATCGAGGCGGGAATTATTTAATTATTTCAGAGTCGCCACTTGGGAGATTTATGGTGTCCCAAGTCACCGGTTAAATCCCGTATCGAGGAAAAGAATGACTCTATTTAACAGTCCGCGAACCAGAAATCCGGATAAGGAATTCTATTAACCCGGGAGAAGGTATTAGGCATTCCCGAATTCCGTGGTTCTAGCACGGTCGCTCAACCGTCGTGTTTGGCTTATCTATCTGCTTTTTACAGTTATGTACTTAGTGCGAATTAATATCCCTTTACCGCTTTATTATTGATTATGATTTACGAAAGAGAAAGTTGCTTAAAAATATGCTTCCGAATCACGTCACATGAAATGCACCCGTATCCTCGACATATTTTTATTCAACATTTCGGGGTTTGGATTTGGGTCGCATGAAATGCACACCCGTTTTTAAGAAGGTAGAACTAAAATATGCGCCCGGATCGATTACTTATTTACACTGTTGAGAAGGACGTGATATTCGTTAAGAAATGACACATCTCAAAATCTAAGTATTTTATATGTACATTTATGAAGGCTGTGCGATTAGTGTAACTATTGGGCGAGGCGCACCTTTGATTCAAATCTAAAGCGAACTACATCCCACCGTATTTTACTTAGGAGTTGATTCCAAATTATTCAAAACTTGCTACGAACCACACCACATGAAATGCGCCTGTGGTTCCTGACACGCTTTATTTGCTCTTGCCCGAAATCGGGGTCGGGTCACATGAAATGCACCCCCGACTCCTTTAATCTAATTACGTCATTCAGTTGAGTAATAACTCCCTAGCTAATCTTGCTTTTAACATAAGATCTAACGTTAACAGATTTGGAGATTACACACATGAGTAGAGAAGATTGAACAGAGATACAACAGGCTAATTCGGGTTTACGTGCATATCTAATGATAGTGTATCTTTGGTCTAGCTACACTTTTCCATAACCAAAACTAGCAATACAAACTTAATTAGAGAATAACATAACGTAATCAAACATAAGAACTTTGGACGACTACATGATTCAACAGACTTCAAACATAAGCTTCAGGCTTCATTCTTTTCGAACCAAGGAATTACAACAACGGAGATGTGTACCTGGAATGCGGAAGAACAAAGATGAGTGAGCAGTGGCAATGCAGCAACAGTAACAGGAGCAACAACAATCACTAGTGATACACAATAGACCAGTAGCAACCAATAGACTCAGCAGCAACACAGTAAACACAGGCCAGCAGCAACACAGTAAACACAACAACAAATACACTGGACCAAGCAGCAACACAATAACCCAAGCAGCAACACTCAGCACAGCAGCAACACAATAGACCAAAGCAGCAACACTCAACACAATAACCAACCAACAACCAATAGTCAACACAGCAGCAGCATACAACAATACTGACCAGCAGCAACACTCAACACAATAACCAACCAACAACCAATAGTCAACACAGCAGCATACAACAATAGGCCAGCAACATCAATGGACCAGCAGCAACAATAATCAACCAGGCAGCAACACTATAGACACTCAGCCACTGAACACAGCTAAAACAGTAGCACAGCACCACCACCAACACAAGAACAACAGCAAACAAACGACCAAACACTCCAATAGCAAAGCACAACCACAGCAGTAGCCAAAGAATGACAAACAGGATTTCAGCAACCAATAAACGAAACAGTAACCAAAAGCCAATGAAACAGTAACTTATATATCCTTCTTGTTCTCTTTGTATGTTTGGTTTCAATATCGTTTCTCCCCTGTTTTTCCTTAACTCTCAGCTCTTTCTATCTATCTCTTTTATGTGTTTTCGAAATGTATCCTTGCTGTGTGTATCTCTCTTCTCCTTCCAGGTTTTTCTCTTCAGCTATTACTGTTTTTGCTCTCTCCAGGTACTCTCCAGTGTTCTCCTTTTACTGTTTCAACTTAATGCTCTATTTATAGCCAAAACTCCAACCCTCCTGAAGGACTGCCCAATTAACTAACCCTTGCCCATCATATTCCCTGCATTCTCCACTACCCAGTGTCCAGGCATGGGCTCAAGCATTAAACAATGCTGGTGGCAGGACACAGCAAGATGCCCTGTTGTACAGGTTCCACTAGCCCTTTTATGGGCAAGTGATTAAACAATTAACCTTAAACAAGTCCTAACAATTATATTCAATTAAGTCCCAATCCAGAATCAAACCAATGACAAGCTCTAATGGTGAATTGCATACGGGCAGATTCAGGGCATGTACAACATACAAACAAAAATAAATTGTTGACGACGTTAAATAAACGAACTATACGAAGCTATCGCAGTATCGAACTTAAACAAGAATTGGCAAAAGAACGGGAATCGACCAAATAAAAGGCCGGATGAAGAAGAAGAAAGCAAAAATTAACATTAAGCACAAGAGTTAAACAAATGGACAACTAACAACCAAACAAAAATAAAAACAGCAAAGAAATCAAATACCTCATAAAGGAATCAGAATCCGAGCGGACTTTGAACTTTTGAGGCCAAACGGGCTTGAGTTGGTATTTTTTGGAGTCGAAAGGACTCTAATTGGAACGTTTTCACATGAAAACGTCCCAATTAAAGTCTATTAGACTCCTATTGTCGAAATTCCCCAATTTGAATATCTAGGGTTCTTGGGCTCAAATTTGGGGCTTTTGCGATTCTGGCAAGATTCGAACCAGACCAATGTTAGTGGGAGTGTGGGGGAGGTGTGAGGAGGTTGTGGTGTGAATTTGGTGAAGTTTGGCGTGGTTTGGGTTCTGACTCGAATCTTCGAATGAAGATTCGAGACGTTTGATGGTGATTCGAGGTTAGCGGAGGCCGGATTCGTAATGGGAGAGGTAAGGGGAAGATTTGGGTGTTGGTTTGGTGGCCATTGGCCTACCGGAACCGCCGTGAGGCGATTTCCGGCAGGCGGCGCAATGGTGGCGGACGGCGGAGCTAAGAGCCATCTCTGAAGGTTAGAGATGGTCGAGGGTAGGGGTCTGGAAGGGGGGCGGGGTGCGTTTATGAGATTTATATATGACTTAAAAGGTTAAATCCCGATCGTTGGATCAAACTTGATCAACGACCAGGATCTCTTCCCATAACCAAACGGCGTCGTTTGGTTAAGTCTCAGCCTGAATGTATATTTGAATTAAAAGATTAATCTGGGCCGTTGGATAATAAAATCCAACGGTCCAGATCAAGCGTTACATTCTGATGCTGGGCGGGTATTGGGCTGGAGCGTGTGGGCTGGACGGGTGAGGGGTTTGGGCCAATTTTTTGGACTAAAATATGGCCCGAGTCTACTCTTCATGATGCATTATATGTATATATATATATATATATATATATATATATATATAACACAACTATTAACCTATAACACAACTATTTTTTACTACAATTATCCCACATAATTACATATCACTTGAATGTAAACCGTATAATTTGATATTAAACACTAAAAAATGCAACACATAATGTATATATATTTTTGTATTTTACTAATTTAAACAAATAAAGACGCACACAAAAATGCAGATTTAAGATAGAAATAACACAAAGTCACAAAAATCATGCCCAACATGAAACTATTTTTATTTTGAATTTTCTGGGAGTACTTCTCAGGTAAGGCAAAAATCACGTGCTCACATCAGTGTGTTCTCTGTTTTTCCCTCTCTCTTCTGTTTTCAGAGTGAAAATCTGATCATATATCAGTTAATCCCCTCCCCTTTCCAGATGTGTACTCCCTTTACACATGTATTTTCAATTATGCTCCCATGTTTTCTTACTTTCCAGCTTGTATATTCCCTCCCCATGTGCTAGCATCTTCTTGATTAGGTGAGATTCACTTTTTATTAAACAATTCAATAGCTTAGTGGTACATTAATATTCAGCATTGGTAGACCACTTAAATTGAACAGTTTTCAGGTTTCAATCCCCTAAACTACTCTCCTAAAGCTACTGAAGCTATTAACTTATCCAAAAACCTATCAGCTATAACCAATGCAAACCTATTCAATAGACATGGCATCACACGAAAGTAATTAATAACGCGACCAAAAATGGATATCAACAAGAGCAAATCAAGCAAACTTAAAACAAATTTGCAATTCGTTTAAACAGAATTCAGCGTTCTTTTCACACTGCTAGTACAACAAAATCCACGACTCCATATTTAGAATTACAAGAATCCTACTCAAATCGACAATATACATATCACAGCCAAATTCCCATCCGAAAATCGCAGAACCATTCGTAACAATGCTCGGAACCAGCACAAAAACTGTAAACTATGCTATTCAAGCATCTAAATTAATTAACAAACTAAAATACCGCATACTAGTTCAATCAACAAAAGAAATGGGGAAAGAAATGACCTGAAACTATTTTTATTAGCAGAATCCTGGTAATTTCAGCAAATTAATTGAGCATTTGACGTACAAACACAAGGATTTCAGTGAGAACTTCAACAAGATTAACGACTTCGACCGGGAACTCGAATAGACACGAACTTTGACTCAACTATGTCTTCAATCAAATTGTCTCGATTGTGCGTGTTTTTGGTGCTGGATGGTGGCGACAGAGGTGGAGATGGGGCTGGGTGTGGCTGTTTTGTTGGTGGTGTGATGAAGGTCGCTCGATGGAGTCGATGGAGGCTGTTTTTGGTGGTCCGGCGGCTGTAATCGTTGGAGATGAGGCCGGCCGCCGTCTTCTTTTCTGCTAGGGTTTTGGAGGGGTGTTCTCTGAGAGGTGGCGGCTTGGAGATTGGGGGGAGCGGCGGCTGTTCAGCGGCGGGTCTGAAGGGTTTGTTACTGGTGGTTAGCCAGGCGGACGACTGGTGGTGTTGTGTTTTCCGGCGAAAAGGAAATGGGTTCTCCCTGGCGTGGTGAGGGGTGGTCGTTTAGGGTGATGTTGAAGGGTGGTCGTGCGACTGGTGAAGGCTGGCGGGCTGCTGGCGGCGTGGCTTCAGGATTCTTAGGGTTAAAATTTGGGGAATCAAAATGAAAGAAGAAGAGTAGGGTCGTTGGTTTTAGGTGATAGACCGGGTCGGTTCTTGGGTAACGGGCGGGTCACGGACGGAATTGGGCTGGGTAGTGGGTAAATTGGGATGGGTTTCAAGGATTGGGCTTAGGGATTTAATTAAAGATAGCCCAATCCAAATTTCCCCTTGCTATTTTTTGATCTCTCTTATTTTATTTTCTAATTTCAAAAAATCAAAAATCCGAGATTAAATTATAAAAACCAAAAATTATCTTTAAAAGAATACTAGTTGAATCTCGATAATAGTTATCACACATAAATAACATACCAAAAATTAAAAACAAAATTACACAATTGGACATTAAATGGTAAAGAAAATGCCAAAGATACATTATTCTGTGAGTTTTTTTTTTCGTTGTCGTAAAACAACCTTAATTACTCTTAATTGTGAACTTGAATCTTATATATAAATGCAATATATTTTGTATTTTTATTTATTTAGACAAATAGACAAGGACACACAAATGCAAACAATAAGAGAAAAAGTAACATAAAATCCATAAACATTGCCAACAACACAAAAGTATTATATTTTGAATTTTTTGGGAGTAATTCTCATATAGGGCAAAATCACGTGCTCACAATCTCACAGTTGTTCACTTGCATAAATAGCTCCACAACCATGGTTAAGAAATAGTGGAGTTAATAATAACAGTGAACCAGTTAGCAAAGGCACAATTACAACAGGTTCAAGCACCACAACAAGTAAATGCTATGGTGGGTGTCAAAATGTTGGTCAACAAAAGGAGACAAAGAGGTTAATAAAGCCAAGGGAGTTTGGATCAATGTGACCAAGATGGTGGTGGGTTCAACCAAGATGGGGGGATATGATGAGTAGAATGAAGAAGTCTAGTACGTGAAAAATTATCAATGCCAATGGGGCAATGCTTCTAACCAACAATAATGGAGATCCCAAGGCAATTGGGGAAACAAACAACAACAAGGGAATAGAAACTAGGGGAAGAATAACCAAAAGTCCTAAAATACTATCAGTTGAGCATATTGAACCAATTTCATTGAAACTAGAAGTCTAAACATAACGGCAACCTTACTTAAATCCTAGCAATTATATTTAATACCTAAGTAGATCGGAACTCTAATTTGATTAGACTTCTAAGTGACTACTGAAAAGGCTGCAAAAACTGAGCAATTATTACCTTATTTAAAAATCCCAAAACACTCCTCAATTATCAATTCTTCAAAAAATATTTGATCTCTCTCTCTTTCGTGTCTGTAACTCTCCATAGCTTCCACACCACGAAAAATTCACTTAGGATTTCCAAATTCTCCCACAATGACAAATCCACAAGATAACCCAGGTACTCCACCACTCGTTTCACCCAACACCTCATGTTCCACACCACCTATTGAAAATCCTAAACCTAGATTCCGTCGCCAGAAAATGCTGGCAAGAAAAACTGTAGCAACCGGCTCTTGAGGAAAACACTGAATGAAAAACTTCAATCAAGTCAAAAGAAAGCAAGCCCTGTAACTGAGTCCAACTCGAGCTCAGAATCTGATGATTCCATCTCCTCAAGTAAAACTGATGAACTAGGGTCTTCTGAACAGACCAAAACTCAAGAAACTCAAAGAGAAGTTGATACGTGTTGTGTCTTTTTAGATGTAGTTTAGAGAGAGGAAAATAGATTTGTTCTAATAGGAGTGCTAGAGATATAGGTGGGAGTGAGTCTGAAAATTTGAAAAAGAAAAGGAAGAAGGAGATCTTAGTCATTTTTGGGAATGAAGGAGAAGGAGTATCAAAGTCAGGGGGAAGTGGATCAGGGGAGGCAGCTGAGGGGTTAATAAATCTGAGCAAAGTGCAAGATAAACCTGGTTCATCTGATGAAGTAAGTCTGGCTGACTTACTAAAGAAAGTGGGGGCAAGTTATGACCCGAAGAAACACAAAGCCTCTTCACAAAAAAACCCTGCTGCAACAAAGAAAAGCAAGAAATCACCAACCAAGTCTACTGCAAGGATTAGATCTACAAGAAGCAGAGTTAGAGAGAGTGAAGAAGAATTAAAAAGGGTCTTGGAGGAAAGCAAGAAAAAGAAGAAAGAAAAAGGGAAAGAAAAGATATGTCAAAGTTCAGAGACTGTTGTTGAGGAAGAAGAACAAGAGATGGAACATGTCCATCTATATGATAGTCCCACTGTGAAATTCCAGTAGCAAAGTCCAAGGGAACCAGGACTTCTTTCAAAAAGTCTACCAAATTAGTACATGTTGAATCTACTCTTGCCAAACGAACAAGGTCAGCTGGAAAAGGAAAGCAAGTCAAAACTACCGAAGAAGATGATGAGTGGAGAAGTGAGGAAGAAGAAGAAGAATCTGAAAAAGAACTGGACATACATGCCATGTTTGGCAAAAGAAAAATTTTGAAGGGAAGATTGCTAAGGGACCTGGAGGAGCCAGGGATGATAAAGCTTATGTCTGCTTTAGAAGCTCAAGGCTGGAAGAACATGGTTATTCAGATGGATGGAAAGTTGGCTAGGACTGAACTTGTTGAGTTCATGGCCAATGGAACAGTGCAAAATGGGATAGTGACTAGCAAGGTGAAGCGTGTCAAGGTGAAGTTTAGTGCAGTAAAGCTGGGCAAGATCTTAGGCATCCCTAGTGAGGGATATGATGACTATATACGATAGAGGCGGCCTTTCCTAGATGGATTGCCTACTGATCTTCAGATTACTAGAAATTTTTGTGACACCACATCAGAGGAAGAGGTGCCTGAGGCCAGGGCTGTTCAAAAAAGTGAAATGAGGCCAGATCACAAAGTGCTCTTCAAATTTGTCAACAAATGTCTCCTACCCAGACAGGAAAGGAGACATACAGCAAATTATATGGATCTGGTGCTTATGCAATGTCTGAATAATGGAAAGCAAATCAACTGGTCTGCCTTTATTGTGAAGCTGCTTGAGAGGGTGCTCAATAGATCAAAAGCTCATGCCATTCCCTATGGATTTATCTTGACAACTGTGCTTGAAAGATTAAATGTTCCCCTTAAATGCTCGAGCAAATAGTATTTTGGCAGCAAGACACTTCAAGCTTGTGACTATCTGCTCAACACAACTCCAGTTAAACATGGTTCATCAACAAAAACTCTTGTGAATAGCAAGGTCAGAGCCTTAGTTCAGGAGATTGGAGCAAAGGATGCTGAAATAGCAAGGCCTTGGGAAACAGTGGTTGAATTAGAGGAAGAAAGAAATGGGTTGAGAGCTGAACTTACAAAGGAGAAAATGAAGGAATGCTCAAACAAATGTAGAATCTGCTACAAACCCAACCCTCTAGCTCTTTTAAGCATTAGCTATTCTATCCTAGTTTGCACCAGTAAGGACCCTTCAGTGACCCAGTTTGGGAGTTTTAGATTTTTCTTTCTTTGTTTTGCTCATGATTGGATAATTCTGTTTTTCTTTTTGTGGACTGCATTGTAGAAACTACTTGCTAATTAATGAATGCAGCTTATCTTGTTTTTGTTAAAGCTGATATTTATGGTTATTTTCTAAGTTGAGTTAACTAAAGCATGTGTTCACTTGCAGTTGCCCCAGTGCCCGTGAGTACTGATTAGATTACTGAGTTTACCTTAATTATGCAACTTTTCAATAATGCCATAAGGGGGAAGATATTTGTGCTTAAAATGTTTTTATCTGAACAAGTGATGTTTATGACCTAACTTAAATCTGGTTCTTTATAAAAGTTGAATTTTCTAAAAATTAAAAGTGCTAATATTTCAGCTAAGGTTCACAGGTTCTATGATCACTAAAAGCATAGAGTTTGTCATCATCAAAAAGGGGAAATTTGTTGACCAAGTTCAGTTGAAGTTTTGAAGATTGGCAAATGAACATCAGGAGAAGGACCCCGTCCATCATGAGAAACACAGTTAGTCATAACCACCGCATATAGAAGGCTCATGAGGAAGATATGTACTGAGGCATATGCAAAAAATATCTTCTGAACATGATTGAAAAGGTTGCATTGAGTTCTAAGGGGAACAGTCTTCTTAAGATAAGAGAACACAATCCTAAGCTAGGATAAGGATGAGAGTTTGTAGTAGTTAAGGACTAAAATCGACAAAGGATAAGCGCCAGAGTCTTGATCAAACTCTAACTGCTAATCTATTAAATAACTATGTTGTTCTCTTTTATAAGTAATGCACATAAGCAGAAGTAAAGCATATTTGAGAGCAAAAAGGAATCAAGTCTGTTTTGCAAGCAATATATGTGAGATACAAGTATGCACATCGGAAGCTACATGAATTAAGATAGAAGAACCAGTTTCATCATTGTGTTTATTCAAAGTTTAGTCAATTGTAGTAGGTTTTCATATTGTACCTTTCAGCTTTCATAGAAGCAGTTGTATTAGGTGCATTGAGTATTCAAGTTAGAGTTAACTTGAAAGTGTTGCAACAGTTGAGGCTGTGTGTCATGCAGCCTTACTATCTCCTTGATGTACAATCTTGCATATTGCTCCGCAGTATCAGTGGACTTGACAAGCAGGAAGTGAGCTGATTTGGTGAGTCGATCTACTATCACCCATATTGAATCGAACTTACGCTGAGTGCGAGGTAATCCCACCACGAAATCCATATTGATCATCTCCCATTTCCACCTTGGTATTTCTATACGCTGAGTTAATCCACCGGGCCGTTGATGCTCGGCCTTCACTTGTTGACAGTTCGGACATTTAGCTACAAAGCTTGCCACATCCCTTTTCATACCGTTCCACCAATAAATCTCCTTAAGGTCATGATACATTTTCGTGGAACCTGGGTGTACCGAATACCTAGAAATATGAGCCTCTGCCATTACCCTTTCCCGAAGCTCGTCCACATCCGGAACACATAGCCTATCTTGACACCGCAATACACCATCTTCGCTGCTGAGTACAAATGCTGAGGTCTTGTTATTCATGACTGCTTCCTTCACCCGAACCAATGCTGGATCCATGAACTGTTTTTCCTTGATTTCCGCGACCAATGATGATTCTGCTCCATTATGCACCAAAATATCCCCCTCGTCTGACGCCGAGATACGAACCCCCAAACTGGCTAATTGGTAAACCTCTTGAGCCAGGGGTCTCTGATCCACACCCAAATGAGCCAAACTACCCATGGATTTTCGACTAAGAGCGTCGGCTACCACATTTGCCTTCCCTGGATGGTACAATATGTCCATATCATAGTCCTCGAGTAATTCTAACCACCGCCGCTGTCTCAGATTCAGCTCTTTCTGCTTGAACAAATACTGGAGGCTCTTGTGGTCTGAAAACACATCTACATGTACTCCATAAAGATAGTGCCGCCATATTTTCAAAGCAAACACAACAGCTGCAAGCTCCAAATCATGCGTCGGATAATTCTTCTCGTGATTCTTGAGTTGCCTGGAAGCGTAAGATATGACTTTCCCGTGCTGCATCAATACACATCCCAAACCAACCCCGGAGGCATCACAATAAACCACAAATCCTTCTGTGCCTTCTGGCAAGGCCAATACTGGTGTCGAGGTCAATCTTGACTTCAATTCCTGGAAACTTTTCTCACATGCTTCGGACCACTGGAACTTAACTGCCTTCTGCGTCAGTTTTGTCAACGGGGAAGCGAGGGTTGAGAATCCCTCTACAAACCTCCGATAGTACCCTGCCAAACCCAAGAAGCTACGAATCTCTGTCGGGGTCGTGGGTCTAGGCCAATCTTTCACTGCCGCAATCTTTTGAGGATCCACCTGAATTTCCTCACTGGAAATAACATGCCCTAGAAAGGCTACGGACTCCAACCAAAACTCACATTTTGAGAACTTGGCATACAATTGATGCTGATGAAGGGTCTGCAATGCTGCTCTGAGGTGAATGGCATGATCTTCCCCGCTCCGAGAGTAGATGAGGATGTCGTCAATGAATACAATTACAAAGGAATCTAGGAATGGCTTGAAAACCCGATTCATAAGGTCCATGAAAACTGCTGGGGCATTGGTTAGCCCAAAAGACATGACCAAAAACTCGAAGTGACCAAAACGAGTTCTGAACCATGACACCACAGCTACTAGGTTTTATGCACAAAAATTTTACAGGGCCTTACATCCATGGAGAAGAACTTTGCTCCCTGCAATTGGTCAAACAGATCATCCACTCGAGGCAAAGGATATTTATTCTTGATGGTGACTTTGTTGAGCCGCCGATAATCAATACACATTCGAAGTGACCCATCCTTCTTTCTGACAAAGAGAACTAGAGCAACCCACGGCGACACACTCGGTCGTATGAACCCTTTCTCTAATAAATCCCTCACCTGCTCCTTTAACTCCCTTAACTCTGCTGGCGCCATTCTGTATGGTGGAATGGATATTGGCTGAGTATCCGGCATTACATCGATCCCGAAATCAATCTCCCTATCCGGCGGGATGCCTGGAAGCTCATCTGGAAACACTTCAGGAAATTCATTCACAATTGGCACGGACTCGAGGGTAGGCACATCTGAGGTGGTGTCCGTTACCCGAACCAGGTGATAGATACACCCTTTCTTAATCATCTTCGAAGCCTTAAGGTAGGAAATAAACCTACCCCTTGGCACTACACCATTTCCTCTCCATTCAATAATTGGCTCGTTAGGGAACTCGAGCCTCATAACTCTCGTTCGACAGTCAAGTTTGGCAAAGCACGAATAGAGCCAATCCATCCCCATAATTACATCAAAATCTACCATCCCAAGCTCAATAAGATCGGCTGTGGTATCACGACCACCCACCGTAACAACACAATTCCTATAGACTCGTGAGGTTGTAATAGAATCACCAATTGGAGTCGACACAGAGAACGGCTCATGAAGCTGTTCGGGTACTATCCCAAAACTTGAAGCAATGAATGGAGTAACATAAGACAAGGAGGACCCTCGATCAATAAGGGCATAGCAATCAATAGTCTGAACAGACAGGGTACCTGTAACAACATCTGGAGAAGCCTCGGCATTTTGGCGGCCACTCAATGCATAGAATCGGCTAGGTCCACCCCTACCCCGAGCTCCACCCCTAGCTGCACCACGCCCCGCTGATGCTGGAGTACGCGCTGATGATGTAGCAGCTGAAGAACCGGATGACTGAGCAGATCCCCTACCTATACCCTGACGGGGTGCACGACAGTCTCGTTGAATGTGACCTCTCACCCCGCACCCGAAGCACACCGGAAGGTCAAGGTAGCAAGTCTCTGTATGAAATCTCCCACACTTGGGGCATGTAGGTCTCCCCTGCTGCTGGGATCTCATCCCAGGACGACCAGACTGACGAGACCTCCTGCTGTCTGAACTAGGTCTCGAGTAACTGCCTTGCTGATGACTGTGCACGGATGGTGGTGCACTCGCGGAGGACTGAGCATATGACTGGGATGGCCTTGATGACCCTTTCCCTGGAAGTGATCTCCCTGAATGACCCATTGACCGGGCCCTACTGCTACTTTCTCTTTCTGCACGAATCTTCAATTTCTTGGCCTCTGTGGCCTGAGCAAACCCCACGATCCTCCCATAGTTCATGTCTGAGTGCAAAGCTGCTGTGGCGGCCTCATTCACTACCAAAGGGCTAAGGCCCTGAACAAACCGTCGAACTCGGGCATCCATGGTCGACACTAAATGAGGAGCGTACTTGGACAACCTTACGAACTCCATGTGATACTCCCAAACACTCATACTGCCCTGTTTGAGAACCTCGAACTCGGTGGCACGGGCTGCCATTGCCTCAGCAGGTAAGAAGTGGTCCATAAATGCATCCACGAACTCATCCCATCTGGCCGGAGGGCTCCCTTCCTCACGGGAATCCTCCCACATTTCGAACCATGAACGTGCCGCTCCCTTCAGCCTGTAAGAGGCCAACTCTACTCCCTCTATATCTGTAGCCTTCATCACTCTGAGGGTCTTGTATATCTCATCAAGGAATTCCTGTGGATCAGCCTCTGGATCGGTACCTGAAAATTCCGGAGGGGCCAACCGCAAGAACTGGTGGACTCTGGAGCCAAAGGAATCTCCCTGTCCGCTGGAGGATGCAGGGGCATCATGGGATCTCTAGGTCTGGGCGGCCACTAACCGTGTTAACATATGAATGGCTTCCCTAAGATCCTCATTAGAGATACCAAAACCAGAAGCTGGAACTGTATCAGAGTCAGGAACACTGGCAGGAGGGATGGTGGCATCCTCTGCCGCAGCTGGAATAGGGACACTTGGGTTTTGAACAAATGGGCCAGGCAAATTCGGGACTGGTGGGTCATTCTCTCCCACGGCATCGGGTACATGATTAACAGCTGCACTTGGGCCCGCATTGGCCCTAAGGCCGAGTCTAGCCTTCTTCTTAGGTGCCATATTCTGAAAATTTGGGAACAAGGCGCGAATTAGACACAGATATTTCCACATTGCACTTTACCGCACGATATAGATTAACAAAGAAGTAGGTAAATTCCTAAATGCCCGTGTAGCCCCCTACTTATATGATGTGGTCGACAACACACCTATAAGAAGGGCACTACTATACACGGCTCCGAGACATCCTAGGACACTTTAAAAACCATAGGCTCTGATACCAAGTTTGTCACGCCCCAAATCGGGGAACATGACCGGCGCCTGACCGGGTTTCCCCAGTCAAGCGGACCTGGGTGCCTTTCATTCCCACGCGTTACCCCCGTGTTGATTGTTTTTCATTAATCAAATATCTTACTAACCATGAATGATTTCACATTAAACAAATAAAACCATACGAGTGATTCATTAATAAGTTTGCAGTTTTTACAACGCCCGACATAACATAATGTATACATAAGACTGGAGTCCCACAGTTTACATGTCTACAGAGCCTCTAGGATACAAAAAAAGGGAATACAATACTTGCCGGTAACAAGGCTCCGGCTATACCTTACAAAACCAAAATGAAATCTAAACAAAAGTGGCATGAACCACACAGGGCCCCAAGGAAGAAAGGGGCTCACCAAAACGGGCAGTGGAAGGAGAAGGATACTACTGCCGATGAGCTGAAGTGCCTGCTACTGATCCACCTACAATCATAACACGAATGTAGCGTCCCCGGCAAAAGGGACGTCAGTACACTTGAATTGTACTGGTATGTATGGACAAACTTTGTCCCAAGTAAACTCAAGCCATTAAATTACATCAACAATTAATTAAGCCAACCAACCATGTTTCCACATTTTCCTCATTTCAAATAATTCTCAACACAAAGCACTTTCTACGATCAACCAATTTAACAATAACCAATCAATCACATAAAGCACAAGTAGTCAAACAAAGGGGCAATCAGTGCCCCACAGGTTGCAAACTCGCTGTCTCCTTTCACAATTTCACATTATTGATTTTTGTATCAATTTTCAATAGCGATTTCGATCGCTTTCCATCCTTATTGCCCCCGACCACCCTTATTACCTCGGCCACCCTTATCACCCCAACCCACACCTTATTTCCTCACGTTGCGGCGCGCAACACGACCCCGCCTTACAGTTTAAAACACAACAATTTCAAACAGCAGATAAGGTACTACACACAATTTCAACAAGTTCAAATAAGCAACTTGCACATTGTTTCATGTTCTCAATTACTTATCAAGCCAATATCACAACCAAGTTACAATATTTCCATAATCAAGAATATTCACACAAGTATGTTCAACAATTTTCCACAATTCAAGTGTTTCATCTCTTTCCACAATAAACCAATTCTCGAGTGTTTCGTTTCCTTTCCACAAGGTGCCATATAGGCCATCATAAGTATTATTCACAATTCTTTACCCAATTCAACTCTCATTTAACTTTCGGTTCATATTCTATACCACATCACTCATATTTCAACAACAACTTTGAGAATTTCACACAATTTGTCAACTTAACATTAACCAAGCAATTTTCACACATATAGGCGATTTCACAAGAATCAAAATTAGCCATACATACCGGTGATGAGTTTTCTTCCTACTTTATGCTTACCCAAGATATCCTACTCTTGCCAACCTTGTTCTTGAAGACTCTTACTTCTACTCACTTCTTTTTACTAGAAATCAAGTTCAATAATCATGCATGAGTGTAAAAATTCTATTTTCAAAAGCTATTATATACAAACCTCTCTTTACCCAATTTAAAACTGAAAATCAAAGAAAATAGTTAGGGTTTTTACCTTGAAAAGATTTGGGGAAGTTGAATCTTTGCCCTAGAATCCTTTGAACTAAGATGATTGGAACAATATTTGAAGATGAAAGATTTCTCTCTCTAAAAACCCTCTCTTCTCTCTCTAATTTTGGTAAGATGATATGATAAAATGAAGAAGAAAGGTGTTATATTAAAGAAGAGATCGGGTAAAAATGTTACAAAAATCTGGACCGGGTCAATTATGCGGTGCACTTTGCGACCGCAGAATCAACATGCGGTCCGCATAGTGACCGCGGAATGGCCTCAAAATTACACAGGTTCTGTTACAGAATGCGACCAATATGCGGTCCGCATTCTTGATCTGCGGTCGCAAAGTGCACCGCAGATTCACTATGCGATCGCATATCGATCGCATTTTCAACACGATTTTTGGGAAACTCTCTGGTACGTTTTGCGGCAAGAATGCGGTCCGCATAACAGGTTTGCGGTCGCATTCTTGACCGCATATTTGACACTTTTCTGGAAAACTTTATTCTCTACATTTTTGACACTTAAATCACTACCAAGGGTCCGAACCGCGGCGAGCTCTACGCATTCCTAACACATTATTCGGACCATGACACCACAACTACTAGGTTTTATGCACAAAACTTTTACGGGGCATTACACTAACATGTCGTCAATGTAAACCTCCATTGATTTTCCTATTTGTTCTTAGAACATCCGATTTACTAGGCATTGATAAGTGTCGTGGCACCAACATTTTTAGTCCAAACGATGTTACGTTATAACAATAGGTGCCGAATTTAGTGATAAAGGAAGTATTTTCATGATCTCCCAGGTCCATCCAGATCTAGTTGTACTCGGAATAGGAATCGAGAAAATTGGGAATCTCATGCCTGGGCATCGCACCAATCATGCGATCGATATTGGGCAGAGGAAAAGAATCCTTGGGGCGCGCCTTGTTCAAGTCTTTGTAATGTACACATATTCTTAACTTATTTCCTTTTTAGGTACTTCTACTGTGTTAGCCAACCAATTCGGATACTTAACATCCTGAATGGAAACTATTTGTAGAAGTTTGGATATATTGTCTTTGATAAATGTATACTTGATTTCGGACTAAGGCCTCCTTTTCTGTTTAACCGAGTGGAAATTTTGGTCCAAGCTTAGCTTGTGAGTGTTTACTTCTGGCAGTATCCTTATCATATCTAAATGGGACCAAGTAAAACAATTAATATTATTTATAACCAATTTAATAAGTTTTTCCTGATCTCGGGAGTCAACCCCCGTGCCCAAGTATACCTTTCGATCAGGAAGGTTTTCGATCATTATGACTTGTTCCAGCTCCTCGACCGTCGACTTGGTGGAATCAAAATCATCAAAGGCTATGAACGACCTAGGAACTCCGTAGTCATCATCCTCACCTGTCTTTTGTTACTCCGGTTTGGTCGGGACTGGTGTAGGTGATTGCTATTTGGTTTCCAACTCCGAATTCTTTGATGCCGAGAGTGCGGACACTAGGGTCACCTCATCGACCACGAACATTTCTTTTGCGGCTGACTATTCTCCATGAATTGTCTTGATCACTCCCGCTATGTGGAGTTTTAATACATAGTGTAGTTTCGAGGTATTGCCCTCATGTTGTGATCCATGGCCTTCGAATGGAGCATTATATCTTATATCTCTTTCAATTACATAGAACTTTGTTTCTTGGACGGTCCTAGTGGTGCTCACCGACATGGTTATCTCCCCTTTAGTACTTTTGCATGCCATGTTGAATCTGTTCATAACTGGGACTGCTGGTACTATTTAGTCTTGTAGACCCATCTGTTCCATGACCTTCGATCAGATGATATTGGCCGAGCTACCTAAATCAATTAACACGCGCTTAACTCAAGATATATTTATGGGTACAGATATTACCAATGCATCATTATGTGGCTGCATGATGCCTTCAGCGTCGTCATCATTGAAAGATACGATCCCCTCCAATATATAATCTCGAGTCCATTTTTTCCTTGTACTAGACACCTTAGTGCACATTAGCATCGACTCCTGAGGGATGTCGACTCTACCAATGATCATGTTAATGACGTGTTGGGGTTCCTTTTGCTCGGTTTGTTTGTTAGAATCCCTATTCTTGAAGTGATTTTTGGCTCGATCACTCACGAATTCTTGGAGGTGTCCGTTATTGAATAACCGAGCTACTTCTTCCCTTAGCTATCGGCAGTCTTTGGTTCTGCAACTGTGAGTTCTATGAAACTTACACATTAGGGTGATGTCCCTTTAGGTAGGATCAAACTACAATGGTCGGGGCCATTTGGTAGCATTGATGTGTCCGATAACGGATACAATGATGGCAGTTTGAAGTTGTATTTTGATAATCTTAGAGCCTCCATGGCTCCAGTGGGTTGTCGAAACTATTTTTTCCCATAAGTCCCCAACTATTGTGGCCTTGATCGTTCCTTTTTTCACCCATTGCAGGATTACGTCCATGCCCATTACTCATTCAATCTCCGTTATAGCGGTTGATATCGATATTTGTTTGATCTTGGTTCATGATCGACAACTCTTTTAGATCTATCACTAGTCTGATGGGATATATAGACCCGGAAGAGGTCCCTAGCTGATCATCTTCGACTCTGATTTTTGATTGATACATATTATGGACGTCGACCTAAGTTATCGCCAAGTATTCTACCAAGTTTTGTTTCAACTGCTGCAGAGCCAATGAGCTTCGGGGGTTAAGTCCTTCCTGGACGACCCAATCATTTGTGACTACAGCCATATCTATCTGTTCCATTTGAAACCTCAACACAAATTCTATATCATCTTGCTATCTCTTTGGTTTACTTTGAAAAGGTCTGACTTCCGACTCTCGACCTTGATGGCCCTGACGTGCTAACTGCAAGCATAGCAAACGAATCAA